>JASAMV010001890.1:0-70056 GCA_030248065.1 Rhynchonema sp. JSB1_4
GACATCGACAAAAAATATTAATCTGATTGATTAATTTCGTACACAGTTGGTACCTGGTGTTATTCTTAGGCCGGAAAAAAAACCGTTTTTTTTCCAAAAAAAAAAACCGAAAAAAAACCGTTTTTTTCCTAGGCCTGGAAAAATACGTTTTCATTTTTCCGGAAATTTTTCCAAGTGGCAGCTTTTGGAAAAAAAACAGTTTTTTTCCAAAAATTTCCGAAATATTTTCAAAGGTTGCGAAAGAATGTTGTCAAAACCAATGTAATTCGGTGCTAAATAGGTCAAAATGAGCACTTTTTAATCTCCAAGTGCATTTTTAACCTGTTTCAGGCCATTTCCCGACAAAATTTTCTCCAAAATAGGCGTTTTTGGACCATCGATATCTCTCAAGTACTGGGAAAAATATTTGGCAAAAAAACGGGTTTTTTTTCCGAAAAAAAACGGTTTTTTTCCAGAAATATATTTTCCGGAAAAATACGCAAGTATACCTGGTGTGCTGGTGATAGAAACAAATACATGCTGTACTAGGATCGAGTGTAGGTCCTGGTCCGGCGAGGCGGTTAGTGAACCTACCCACTTCGGTGGCGGCTAGTGGTCTCCCTGTGGGGGGAAGGAGGGGGAAGACCAAAATTCAGGAAAAAGTCCTCCGTTGAGGTAAAAAATTTGACCTATTTTTGCCCTTTTTTGGAAAAAATTCTCCATACATAGGGTATTTTGGCGACTTTTGACAACACCCGTTTTAGGCCTAAAATGCCCATCTTGGGCTATAAATGCCTATTTTAGGGAAAATTTGCGGCGGCTAGTGTACCTTGATCGCGGCGGTTAGTGTACTTAGGAGGGGACCCCCTCCCCCAGGAACTACACTGACTAACTAGAGCAGAGCATGACAACAGTAATTAGATACCCGCACAGTAAATGTACAGCGAAAGTAATTGATTCGTACGTGACCCCCAAATGTGGATATGGTGACGTGAAAATTTTACTGTTTCGTTTTCTTCTCAATCGGTTCTCAATAATGAAACTAGTACAAAATGTGCTACAAAATGTTGAACTTTCCCTGAAAAGTTTGCTTTTGCTAAAGGAAAAGGCATTCATTGCGTTACAACTTTATTGAACTTCTAAAGGCACGCAAATAGCATTGAACACACAACCTGGCAAAAAAGCCTAAAATTGGCGTTTTTTGTCCAAAATAGGGGTTGGACCTACTTTAGCCAGCTTGCACCTAAAAATTGGGGGGGTTGCACCTAAGTTGCACCTAGTGAATTTTGAAAAAAAAAACCCTGCACTATACTATACCTTGATTTTTGGCGACCCCCCACCATCTATGTATCTATCGTCAACAAGTTTGGGTCGACCCCCCAGATTTCGGATTTGGGTCATCTATCTATCGTCAACACATTTCTGGTCCCAATCTATCTATCGTCAACACCCTGGCCAAGTACTACACTGCCCCAAATAGGCAAAAAATCGCGCGCTACGCGCGGATTTAGTACATCTATATACATTTTCATTAATATTTATACATTATTACCTACTTAGCAGTGGTGTCGTTGGGGGGGGGGAAGGGGGGTTACCCCCCTAGTATCCGGTATCTTGATTTTTTCACCCAGGGGTATCCGGTATCCTGACTTTTTGTCCAGGGGTATCCCACCCTAAAATTTTTCCGAAAACCGTATAAATCGCCCATTTTAACCTCCAAAATGCTCAAAATCGCTTGCTGGCGCAAGCATAACCCCAAAAATGACCATTTCTTTGCGCTTTCAACACCGATTTTGCTCGATTTTCCTCTAAAAAATTGACCTTTTTTTGAACAACCCCCCTGGGTGTCCGAGATTTTTTATTTTAGAGAGCAACCCCCCTGGCATCCGAGATTTTTCATTTTGGGTATCCGGTGTCCCAAAATTTTGGATTTTGGGCATCCGGTATCCTGACTTTTTGATTTCGCAACGACACCACTGCTACTTGGTGCACAATACCACACCTTGATTTTTGGCGTCCCCCACCATCTACCGTAAAAACCTAAATACACCCCCCCCCCCCGGAATACAGCCCCCCTAAAAGGGGTCAGTGAATTAATAAATCCCCCCGCATTGACCTAAAAATCACTCATTTTATGCCCAAAAATGCCTATTTTAGGCAAAAAATTGGGGGGAGCAGACGTAGGGGGAACAGGGAGGCAGGCGTACCATAGAGGGGAACAGACGTACCCGAGAGGGCCCCCTCCCCCCGGGAACTACACTGCGCTGGCCAAAATTAGTGGTTTAACTCTAAAACCACAGCTCAAACAACAACTTCCTGTGTCATAGAATTGTACCTCTTTGGAGCCATTTTGGTCTGCAGAGCACTTAGGTTGTGAAGCAGCCTGAAACATTGCTTATACCAGCGTAGAGCACTCAGCTGCGTGGCTGTGAAGCAGCCTGAAACATTGAACCAAATTAAAATCGCTCCACGTCTAAGTCGAGAAACGGTGTGAGCCTTTGGTATACTTTCGCGTCCGGGACATCAGCGGCTGGATTGCCTTTTACCAGAGCGGGGCGCGGTTGGGGTAGTGTTAGTGCACCAGGCCGAGGCGGGTAGGGTACAATTGCCCCCACGCAGCCACAGCACTGTGAGGCAGGTAAGTATGATGCGGGATTGTTGGGACCGGAGGCGTGAGAGGGCAGAGGGGGGGGGGCTAAAACCCCGACCCGGCCACTTTGGTTCCGCTAGTTTCGGCCCGGATTCTCGTTGTGGACGTATAAAACGGTCTATCCGTGTTTCGCAACACAGACTCCGTCTGGTGATGCGCAACCGACGGCTGCACCATGTGCATCGCCATCGGCCACAGCCGGCATTCCACAAGCGTTGATGGTCAAACATCCGTTGCAATACCGTTGGGTGCTGTGGTACTGCAAGCACGACCGTAGCAAGGACTGGGAGGACTGTCTCAAGATCGTCACCAGCTTCGACACCGTCGAGGATTTCTGGGCGTACGTTTTTACGTTTTTTTTGTGGCAAAGCGCTGTGTGTGTTGTTTAAAATATCAAAAGTATTGCTTTGCTGGTGCCTTTAGTTTTTTTTTTTAAATTATGTTTAAACTGGATTCTGATCCAGCTGCACGGCTTCTTGAATGTAAAAGTAAGTTATACAAGAAAAATGGGAGCAAGAAATTTCTCAACATGACTAAAATAAGTTTTTAAACCACACTACTTTCCAGTTTGTACAATCACATCCAACTGGCAAGCGGTTTGAATTGGAGTTCGGATTATTATCTGTTCAAAGAGGGCATTAAACCGATGTGGGAAGACGAGCAGAATGTGCGTGGAGGACGTTGGCTGGTCAAGGTATGATTGGGGTGCGTGTTTTTTTTTCAGCAAAATCAAAATAAATTTCCGATATTTTTCCGATAAAAAAAGATAAAGTACCCACTGAAAAAAATTTGGGGAAAAACCCAAAAATATTTTTTCGTCTGCCAGTATTTGGAAATGACATGTTAAAATGTATGTAAATGTGCAAGGACAATCTTAATGTTTGCCATGGCTTTTACGTCTTTTGGCAAGTAAATTTGCTGCAAGTGAAAAACCTGAAATTATTCTGTCGATCACTACATAGAAGTTTTGAAATGTAACGTGGTAATTGTTAGATTGTATCGTCAAATTTGGGTTGGGACTAAAATCAGCAAAAACTGTTCCCTAGGATCTCACAATATAGCGACGGTATCGGGTATCGGCACCCAAAAAGTATCTGGTATCGGCTTTTTTCAATTATCGGGTGTCGGCATTTTCCAAGTATCGGGCAGTATCGGCATACGCCCCGATACCGATCCCTAGTTGCCCCAGTGATATTCATGTGCTTCATAAATCAATCCAATCTTCAGGTTGATAAACAACGTCGTCACGATCTGCTGGATCATTATTGGCTGGAGTTGTTGATGGCGATGATTGGGGAGCAATTCGAGGATTTGGGTGAACACATTTGTGGCGGAGTTGTGAATGTGCGTAATAAAGGGGACAAGGTGCGTTGGAATGGGACCATTTTGGGTTCAAAATGTGTTCATTTTTGTGACTCATTTTCGAGAGTTTTTTGACCTGAAACTATTTTGTTGCTAACTGGCTTGTCTGGCGATTCTGTGCATTCCCAACTGACGATCACCTGACGGTTTGGCTTGGTTCTGGAACGGAACAGAAAAACGAGAATGGCATTTATGCGCAGATTTTTGTCTGGATTTATCAGTTAATTGTGTTCAGGTGTCGCTGTGGACGCGCGACTCTGAGAAAGAGGATGTCAATCGTCGTATTGGGTGAGCTTTTTATGATCTAGTTTTTACTCACTTTTGTTTCGGTGAAAAGGTTGATCATAACAAGCCCGCTTTTCAAACCCCATTTCTATCGAGATTTTTTTGCAACAATTTGCAGTGAAATTCTGAAGCAAAAGCTGGGCGTGCCTGACGCAATCGTGTATGAGGTGCACAAGGATACGTCGGTGAAACAGAGCTCGAACGTGAAACCAAAAATGTTGATCTAGCTGGTCTGTCAAAACAGTACACAATATTCCGTCTTTTCGCTGTTGTGTTTGTGCTAATTATTATTATTACTGTTCTTTTCCTTTTTTGTTTTTTGTATTTCTTTCGCTGCATAATCGACAGTCCAGAACTTCCTAACGTCGAGTGACTTATACACAAGTTACTATTGTTGTTACTCTAATATTTTACGTTTATTTTCTTCCGAGTGCATTATATTGAATGCCAAAAATGAGCTTTCAGTTAGTTAGCGGTATTTGATTTTGATGTTTTTAGTCGAATAATCTGAGATTTATAGACGGCTCGGTGCAAATTGTGTTGTAAAAGTACGTTGTAGTCATGAAAATGAGCCGGTTACTAGATATCTGCCTTGATAGTTTCAGTTCTGTTTACGTGAATTTTCTCAACGGTATAATTCTGATGAATATTTGACTAAAACCGAACGGGAACTACAATTTTTTATTTTTGTTACCGTATTATGACAATATGATTCGAACGAAAACTGTGCACCGAAAGAAATGCATGTGACTAAGCGAGCTCGACTTTGTTACTGATTTCTCGTTATGTTTATCTGTATGACAAATTATAAGTAGAGCTGATGATATTACATGAAAATAAAAAAATTATGTAAAATTTTGCTCACCTGTTTCGAAAATAGTTTCTTTGTGTTGATCTTTTGTCGACAATAAGACGTGAATGTTCGAAAATACAGCGTTGACGCTTGGCCGGCGCGACCCCTGCCAGAATGTAGGGGTATGCCACCACTGATTGAACGCATTGTGATGAAGGAATGCTGTTGTTCAATAGATCTCGCTTTGGCAGCAGTGCATTTTGTGCTGTGCTGTCCTGAAAGCAGGTTTTTTGCCAGTAATGGTCGCCACTGAAACTTTTGAATGTGCCCCACAAGATTTTCGCCAAATGAGCCACCCGAATTTCAGGGAGCCAGATAAATTTAAAATGAACCATCAATGGGACACGGGCCCATTTTGAAAAAAAGCCCTGAAAGTGACAGAAGCTTTATTGCAGTTGCCAAATAGTTTTCGCCAGATTTTGGGCACATGCGCACTGACGATGACCCAGTGCACCGCATGACAAGAAGCTACCGATAAAGATCATTAAAAAGGCAGGCACACCAAAAACGGATGGCAAATTTCTCTTATTACGTGTCGTGAATTGAGCTTCAGCTCCTTTAGCAGCTGGAAATATGTATAGGCAATCCATCGGCTCATGGCACTTTTTATACACACAGCGCATGCAGCAGCAGCACACGCCTTTTTCTAAACAAAATATACACTTTGAGCGAGTGTCATACTTTGATGGTGCCATGAGCTGGCGGATTGCCTATACGTGTTTCCAGCTTCTGTCCTAAACCTACGCCGGAAGTTGCCAAACGTTTCTTGCGTGTTTGACCCGGACACCTAATTTCGGGTGTCAAATGCTGGTGTTTATGTTGTGGCGTAATTGCGTTTGGCATGTGTCCACGAGTGACGCAGGTGTCAAACAGCGACACCTCCGGGCTACAAAATTGGGGCGTTTAGGTTTAGCAAAAGCGTAATTGCTTTCAACTGCTCGTACAGCGTCAAGGTCTACTGCTGTGAGAATTCTGTTTTCCATTCCAAGGTATTTGATGCAGTTGCTGTGACCTTTGAGTTGACTGTTTTGCATTTCTCTACTTTAAACGGTCAAACACCGCTAATTTTCGCAAATTTTTCGTCAAATGAAACAATAGCTGATGATTCACCTGTGAATGACCCACCAGGTTGGTGCTTGCCTGGGTCGTTGGACCCACCGTCGTGAAGTTACGAAAGGAAACTAAACGATAGAAATAATACAATAATAAGCATAATAACTACATAATTACGCACAGCACGACATACATATAAGCACGAAATAACCGCAACTTAAAAGGGTAGCTGGCTACTATTTTGCTCTGCGATTTTATATCCTCGGACCCAAGCGCGAGCCACAATACTCGCAATACGGTACTCACAATCCAATCCGTAAAATCGACGCGGAAGAAATACAAAAATAATGACAACCAGTGCGAAACACCGTTCTTTTAGCATTTTCAATTTGCACGTGAAGGGCACAACGGAACAGCAATTTGGTTGCATCAAAGCAAGTTCTGCATGGCGTCTCATCTGTGCGACTGTGACGTTGAACTGAGCTGTCAAGTTATAAACCCGAAAGCTAACCACGCGCGGTTCTGAAACATTGCGCGCAGCTGCCTGGCAAGCTGCGTGTGGGTTGGTTGTCTGAATGTTTCACAAGTTGATTTTCGGGTTTAGAACCTGACATTAACCATGGGGCGTACTTTACTGTGCGGCAGCGAATTCGGAAATTTACCATATCAACGCAGAAATGTGCATCCACTCGAGGCTAATAGTTTTGTCGTCAAATAAAGTCGTCGAACAATAATACATGAGCCCCAAATGAACGCGAAAATAACACATGTGATTTGACGACATTACCATAAGCCCAAACTGAACAATTCAACCGATTCAGCATATTGGTCGAATCGACGAATAACGGGGAGGAGTGCAATTGCGTAAGATTGCCCAAATCACCAAGATCTCAACCCTGGATCGACAAAAATGCTATCATCAACATCTGGAACCTGTTCACCGTGTATGTGTACCGCCGTCTTCCACACACACAGGCACGCTTGAACCAAAATGTTTTCGGAGAGTTTAACAGGTTCGGATTGGGGAAACTTGGCAGCCCAGTGGATCACTGGCAGTTACGGATATGGCGAACGTGAATAAGCAACACAAAACGGTGACTGTACAAGGCAGCGAGAAGCTGCAACACTGTCTGAATTTTTGAAATTTTTACATTTCGGTCTGAGATCAGCCAAAATTCCAAACGCTCGGCATCCCAGGCACTCTGATGGTTGCTGTTCTTAAAATAATCTTCCTCTGGCCAATAAAAATCAACGTTCTCGTCTCGTCGCCTGGTCTCCCTGGTATCAACGTTTGCCTTGCACGTTTGTACGCCGACAATGAGGAAAACTCGACACGACCTTGGTGGAAAATACTTTTACAGGTCGCAGGCCGGCCTGCCCGACCCCACCAGCACAAATTTTCAAACCTTATATAAACAGCTGGCACTTTTATTCGACCACAAAGAAGCACAGTACGACAGTATCAATGGAGTGTAACTTAGAAGCGACAGAAGAACAAACACAGCTATCAATTCATAAAAACATAAACATCAGATTGGAATGTGCAACACACGTATGGATGCATAGCAACAGTATTCATGTACATAGTTTATAATAAAATAATGTTCAATTATAACTTTTTAACGTGAATATTTCTTAAAATTATGCACAGTCGTTAATATAATTTCCGAAAATGTTAGATCGATGAGAAAAATAATAGCTCAGAGATGATCACAAGAAAACTGCAACTAAATCTAGGGAAGATTCTCAGCTGAGATAGGATAGAAACAATAAGCCATAAAGAAAGCAAACACCACATCCGGAGCGAGATAAACTGCAGCGCATCAAGCAATAAATATGCAAAAGTTTCGTTTCTTTCCATTGCGCAAGGCAATGCGGTGAATAGAATAGACCTGAATAAGATCGGAATGCGCATTTAATGACACTACCACCACAATTCTTCCACAGCTCTGTTCCATCGGAAGTGACTATAAGCGAATCAATTTGAAGCCATGCGCCGTGTCCAGCACAGCTGGTGGCCAAACACGCATTCTACATCTGCGACACCACTTGCCACACGCGTCAACACACCCGCTGCACAAGGGCACCTGCAATCAAATTTGGCTCTCTGATTTGTCAGAACTCATGTTACGAGCAGTTCTGATTTGTCAAGGTGACCACTTCGGTCTCAGACATTCTTTTCGACTGGCGTAAAAGTTGTTCCCACAACACAGGTGAGAAATAGCAGTGTAACTAGGTCGGTAGAACTGACGCTAACCCGTAAATTCCGAAATTACTCTGAGCTCATCAGTCTTATGGCAGACCCGACCCGAAGACCAAGCTTGAGGAAATCGGCATCATCAGAATTATCCGGCTTCATAAAGGTGACCTCCACCATCTTTGAGTCCCAAGTTCATAATCTTGTCTTCCAATCATTCGAAGTGAAACATCACCCCTGCTCACCCTCGCAGAGAGTAGCGTCACCAGCGGGGACATACAAACATGCGTGCAACGTGGCAGTATATTCAGCCAATAGCTGGTGATTTCGGTTGAGTCGGGCTGTCGCAGATGAAAGTCGGTCCATTGTCGGCTGCATGCGTACAGCGGACGGTACACCAATGGTTGCAGGTCGGGCGCCACTTGACCCCCTGTGATTGGGATTGTGATCATGAGATACAGTCTACGGGTCTCCATTACTGACCGAGATCCAGGCCGTGTTTTCACACATCTCAGTTTGCTCGAAACGGGGCAAAACTCACTGCGGTTTCATTGTTGTAACGTACCAGTGGTGGAGTGTGGCTAACTTGTGGTATCATTACCCGTTGCCCTCTCTCACTGGCTTGCACTTTTGTGCGCAGCAGTGATGTTTTTACTCGAGCAATAAGATCTGCTTGAGGACCGTTTCGGAGGTCAATTGGCCAGAGGTGTTCGCACCGACGAGGCCTGGCACCTCACCCGTCTGTGAAAACAGGCCGAAACGGGCAAAACTCATTGCTGTCATATTATTGCAACAAAATTCGCGCCATCAGCAAACCTAGAAACTCGTGAGAAAAAAGCGCGACCAAGAACGGGATGTTTGGCACGAAATCGATCACAACACCAGATTTAACATCAAGTTTCATTCGCAAAAAAACCGCCCGACCACAATAACCAACCGCATCGATTATAGGCCGTCCAGTACGCTGTCAGATCGCCAACCGCCTGCGCTGATGTTTCAGGGTCGGTCTGTTTATGCCGTTTGTACGTTTGCAGCGCCACGTAGCGTTGTTCACTCGTACGCCACACGGGACGCAACCATTCGTGGCTGGAAGACGTACACAACTGTTGAGAAAATTCGAATGACGCTCTTTGTTTGTTTGTTTATGAGGCAGCCTACTCAAAAAAAGCGAGCAAGCTGTCAACAACTGCGCTCTATTTTATCAATTTGGGAAAATATTTCGAACATCACAAAGAGGAGAACAGGAATGTTTCGGCCAGTTGGACAAATCGCTTTGTATTCGTTCGGTTCAATCTTGGCCAGCCTTTAACATTAACAAATATAGTTAAAAAACAAAACGGCTTCAAACCGTATGACAAACTGTATGCTTTGTTTTCACATTCAAACTGTATCGCTCAGGGTTGGAAAAAAATTTTTTTTTTAAACAAGTTTTTTTAAAAAAAAAATTTTTTTAAAAAAAAAAATTTTTTTTTTTAAAAGTCTGAGATTCGGGGAAATTTTACCAAATTTGCCTAAAAAACGCGCAAAATCGCGAAAAAATGCAACTTTAATTGGCAAGTCACTTTTGTGACTTGGTTTGCATCACTTATCAAGGGTGTTTACGTCATTTCGGTGCGATCCAACAGTCTGTGCTTGACATGGACCGCTGATTGCTGCTCTGTGGTATCGGACACAACAGTTTGTGGCCGAATAAGCAAGATTCACTCATAAACCACACAGAATTGAGAATATAAGCTGCAGAAATACTTGTCGGGTAGCTGAATCAGTCGTATATGACCGACCTGATGGGGTATGACATCGAAGTACCATGTAGGCACATGCATACTGTGTCCCATGTATTACGGGAAGGTATAATAACATCATTTGGGGTATATTAGGTACCAAATACATGCCCCAAAAGTGATTTTGTGAAGAAAATTTTTCGACCCTTGAGAAAAAATGACAAAAAATAACCCCCAAAAAGGCCATTTTTGGACGTTTTAGAACATTTTGTTCCCCCGAAAATTTTTTAAAAAAAATTTATTTTTAAAAAAAAAATTTTTTTTCAAAAACCTTTTTTTTAAAAAAAAAATTTTTTTTTGCCCAACCCTGGTATCGCTTCCCATGAGCAAAAGAGCAAAGCCCAACCTGTATTCAGTGTCACACACGAGCAGCAATCGGGATCGTCCCGATACATTCGAATCAGACCATAGTGACAGAATGCGGTCCAGTGAAATTGTTTCGGAGCCTGCAGTGGGCAGATATATGTATAGGCTATATTGCACTGCTTTCATTCATAATGTTAGAGGCGAGGTGAACTGTACATGCTTGGCGAGAGATCGGGATCCTGGGTACCCGACATCCGAAACATACACTTTCAAAAAAACCTGACACTTGAAATTGGCAAATTAAAGCCGGCACCTGACAGCTTAAAAAAATACCCGACGGGCCGACGCCGTATTTTGAACCAAAGACAAGGAACATTCTGCTCACTTGTTTTTTCCATGAAAATTTTTGGTTCAATTCATTCAGTTGGCAGGGTTTTGAACAAGATAGACACCAGAACAATTCTTTCTCCTCCTTGGTGGAACACATAAGCTGAATATATTTGAGATATCATGAAAAAAATTCATTTCAGAATAAAGTTGACGCCTTGAAGTGTAAATGTCGGGTGTCAAGTCCGAAAAAAACCGACACCCGACATCTGACGGTACCTGACATCCACACTTTCCGGGTGTCGACATCCCACATTGCCCGATCCCTATTCTTGACATGAAATGGCACAAAACCGTTGGGCAGAACACCATGGAGCATTTCCCAAGTCATACTGGTGCCTATGTTCATGGAAGGCAGCAGCTCAGAAGCTCGTGGTGACACTGAGCCCACAGCTGTCATGGAAACAAGTAAAGGTAACGGTCAATTAATCCAACCAGTCATGGCCCAGTCTCCATTTGTATTCGTCGGCCCGCTGTAATACAACAAGTAGGTGTCGTATCTCGGCCCTTCGTGCGTGGCTTGCGCGAAAAAGTCCTGCATGAAGAAAAACAATCAAGGACGGATCCAGGGAGACGCGGAGGCCATGGTCACGCTTTGGTCAATTTGGCCGCTGAAGGGGGGGGAGAAAAAGGAAAAAAGAACACTAAGAAGGAAAAAAGAACACAAGTCGCGGGAATTTCACTGTGAAACACATAGACAGTCGAAAAACCAAGCGCTTTGCGCGTCGGATGCACACATTTTGGATGAAATTTGACATTTTGTTGTGTTTGTCATAAAAACGGCAAACTATAGGCAAGCACTGGATAAAAGTGACCTTTCAAGAACAAGCATTAGATACTAATTACGTGGTTCCTTCGTTGGCCAAAATTAGACAAAAATTACTTGGTTCCTTCCTTGCCCAAAACCTGGATCCGCCACAGGTTAGTTTTCCATGCATGAGCTGCATATAAAAACAACTGATCATCGAAAATAAAAAAACCTAATTCTTTCGATGCTGATCGAAATGAATTCAGTTCATTTTGATTTGTTGATATTCTTGTGATTGGCACGATAATATAAAGTGAATCAAAAACAGACAACCCAACTAAATCCGTGTTCAAAAAACTGGCGACACACATGGTTTTTCATGATTTGTCCGTGCACAACCCCACCCCAAACGTCGAGATTGCCTGCTCTGGTCCAACCACAACCAAACTACAAATCAAGCGCACCTGCAATTTGTGCTCAATCTCCTTCTTGGCCGCGCCGGCCATATGCCAATCAGCGCCGAACTGTGTGATCATGTGCGATGTGAACACGTCGATTATTGATTGAAGGATTTGGGTGGATCGATGACCAGTCGATTGGATAAATGTTGGCGGCAAAACGGTCACCAGACCATCCGCACTGAAACATCATACAGATGGGCGTGGGTGGTGCCTCTCAGATATTGAATACTATGACGAAGTATGTCACAAAGCGTCCCATGTCTGTTGCTCGACCATGTCGAAGTATCCCAAACCAACGCGACGATGTATCAACTCGGGTCTGGGATACTGGTGTTCAGTACCGTCTCTCAACGCGCTTGTTGGCTGTCCGTTTCGACCTACATATCTCATCAACGATCATAACAGCTTGCACAAAACTGATGGCATAGATAAAATAACAGGCAGGGCAAGGATATGGCTCCTTTGCTGTGCGGTGAAGCGGTGCACCATTGCTGACACACGAAGGTAGTCTGTTTACCACATCAAGATAAACTTGGCAGCAAGGAAGGGTCGACATTGACAACCAAGGCAAACCTACCGCACAGCCACGACTGGCGCCACAATGGCGTATCCGATGCAGGTGCCGCCCAAACTGGTGCTCAGCTCATACAGCAGTTCGGCGAGCGACAATTCCAATGACAAGACAATGACCAACAGTGACTGATTGTAGGACGTACGTGTTGTCCAGCATAATAGACCCAACAGGAGAGTGCACACTGCAAAATATGGATGAAATTTGAAAGAACCTATTTTTACGGAGGACAAATTACGGTTTTTGCATCTGCATTTGTTCCCGACCTGCAAACTGAACCATGAGCTGACTGAGACGTCACTGCTTCTCATTTCCACCGGACCGAATTAGAATTAGCAAAGATGCGATGCCGGCCAGTGGCGGATCCAGCTTTCGACGAAGCAGGGCCAAATCCCAAAAGTCATAGTTCTTGTTTGATTTTTCAAAAATCGTTTTTATCCAGTGCTTGTTTATAATTGGGCGATTTTAAGCTAAATACCATACAAAACAGGAGCATGCGCGCGTAGCGGCGCGAAAATTTTGCACTTTGCACGCGCAACGGCCAAATTTCATGGAAATGAGTGTATCTGACGCGCGACCTTTGGGCTTTTGAGGTGTATTAGAGTGAAAATCCAGCGAGTTAGGGGTTCTTCTCCCTTCTCCTCTCCGAAACGGTGGCCCCCTTCAGGGGCCATTTTGACCAAAGGAGGGCCGGTCTAGACCCCTGTGCCCAGGGGATCAGCTAGTGCTGCCGGCAATTAGCTGCGAGCAAATCTGCACAGCACTTTACGAGTTTATGGAAACATTTTAAACGTCACGTTGGTTATCCATAAAATTCATAAATGTTTTTCGTGACAGGCAAAACTTGGCACGTTTGAGAACTAATTATTAAGTTGCCTTTGCGTCAAAAGAAAAAGCAATGAAATGTGCCAAAAAATTAAACAAGAACACCACTGACCGAGCACGGAATTAACACGGAACGAACCCAAACATAGTTTGTAGGCACCTTTTAGGTGCAATTTGCATCTGATCTTTCACATTTTGTTCACAAAATGAAACGCTAGGCGCAAATCGCACCTAAATATTGACACCTTCGGTGCAATTTAAACCTAACGAATTTTGAAAAAAAACCCATGAAGCCAAACCAAAAACATGACAACAATGTCCCGCTCATCACTCACCAACGGTGGCATAGGCAATTCGCTGCGCGACCAAGCTGAAGTACCGCAACCCGCGGGCGGCCAGCACTTTTTTCAACGACAATAAATCGGTCGCACCGGGCAGCGCGTAATCACTGCATCGTTTGAATCGATGGATTAGACTGACACAGATTACACACATGACGATGTGCAACAACAGCCAGATTATGGACACGCACGCGAACAGGGGCACCACGACGTACCTGGAATGAAGATCGAAGATCGTTGAGCAGTTTGCATGCATTGCGTTTTACTTGACTGCTCCGCTGATGCAGAATCTAGCACACCATCGGTCAATGGTGTCATTGGGTTTTGGGGTTATGTTTGCGCCAGCAAGGGCGATTTTTACGATTTTCAGAAAAATTTTAGGGTAGGACACCCCTGGACAAAAAGTCAGGATACCGGATACCCCTGGGTGAAAAAGTCAAGATACCGAATACTAGGGGGTAGCCCCCCTCCCCCCAACGACACCACTGCCAACGGAGACTCGGGCCATTGTTGGAGCGAATATATTGCGATGCACACTCAGTCAGAAACAGAAATGTGCGTGAGAGAGTATACCGGTCTGCCAATGCAACACCAATCCTGCGCTGGAAACAACCGATGAAATTGAGAATAAAACGCTTAAAGATATCACACCATACAAACCATTCTTTATGTCTGCCAACCACAGTAGCGTGCAGCACAAAGAAGCACAATTGAGCAGATAGTGTCCCGAACAACAGCATCCATTGGGTGCAACCGTGTGACAGGATTATCGGCGACCATTTGTCGAGTCTGAGCAAATTAGTAAACGATTACACTTTGTCTTTTGCCCAAAATTCCGAACGTAACCTGAAAGATTCAACGTTCACACTATTGCTTCTGTCATCACGTTAACGTGACAGTGATATAAATCTGATAAGAAACGGACAAGCATTCAGTCCAACTCAAACGGTAACACTGCAGTCACTCTTGCTTTGCCTTTTGTTCACAAACTGCGAAGTGCGAAGGCTCCCATTTCCCGCACCAGGAAACCAACGCCAATGAAATGCCGACCGAAATGTGATCGAACAAGCCATGGACTCTGAGACGCCTCAAAACCCTAAACCCCGAAACCCGAAGCACGAAGCATGATAATCGAAAATGTTTCGACTGACGGTATAAATTGTGCACGTCAGCTACAAGTGGCAAGACCGAAACATTTTCGATTATCATGCTTTGTGTTTCGGGTTTTTTTCCAAAACCCGAAACCCGAAACATGGACATAGAAAAAAATTATGTCTCGGGTTTCGGGTCTATCTGGTGGAGCCCTTAATCAAACCCCGTTCATATTACCGAGCTGGACTGCTGAGCAACAAATCAATAATCGGGGAAGCCGTAAGTCGGCCGACCACACAAATGATGCCATACGGGTTGACGGACAGGTTCAGATCCGGAAATAGGAACTTCTCGCTCGTGTAGATCAGGAACACGAGATTGACCAGTGCCAGCCAGCTGCCGAATTTCAGTCCGATGGCGACGCAAAGCAACGCCAGAAGGGTGCACAACAATGGTGAGGTGTCGTGGCCGGCCATTATGCACGCCAATGTTACGCCAAGCACTGAAAACGGGAGCATTTCAACAAATTTCTATAAATGTGCTTCTTTCGCTGATGAAAAACAGACGGTCGGACAATGATAATGCAGCAGTTTTTTTCGATTCGGGCTAAAGCCGCTCTCTGACAAAAGCAAAAAGCGAAAAGCAAAACGTTTTTCAGCGTAGTCATCATCCACAGCGCACGCCAAACAGCCTCTGAAACATTTTGTTAGAGCATCACTGTGGTTTAGGCCCGTGGTTAAGTAGTTTCTGTTGTGCTGAACTTTTCGCTTTTCGCTTTTGTCAGAGAGCGGCCTTAATCTAACAGCAAGTATGGTTTTCTCTTTTTTTCTTGACTGAAATACACGCGATGAAAAAAGTCTGCAAACACCTCACAACAACCGAGCCAACCTTCGGCCAGCTCGGCTTTGCTGAACAACTTCCTGTCGGGTGACGTAGCGCGACAGCATTTGCAGACGATTTCCACCAGAACCAGACACAACAGACTGGATATGAGCAGTAGATTGGTCAGATCCTCAAAGTTAGCCGCCTGATGGCTGAAGTCCGGTCCGACATCATACAGACAGACAACGCCGAGCATACAGCCGATCCAGATGCCTGCCAAATCACACAATGATATTGGGAGTGTGGTAGTGTAGTTCCTGATCCAGAGCGGAACAGGCGGTACTACCCTTTTTTTCGGAGGGGGAATAGACGTACCCACCTGGGGGCACGGATTTTTTTAACCAAATTTAGTAGCTTAGCTACTAAATTTTTTGAAAAGCTAGTAAATTTTCAAATTTAGTAGCCTAAAAGCTACTAAAATTTTGTATTTTGGCCAAAAAAGCTGGTAAATTGGCATTTCAGCGGCAAAAAAGCTACTAAATTTTTTATTTTACTAGCTTCTTGCTACTAGCCCATTTTGAAAAATAATCCCTGCCTGGGGGGAAGGGTAGGGAAGACCAAAATCTGGAGAAAAGACATTTTTGACGTAAAAAATTTGACCCATTTTTGGAAAAAATCTCAATAAAAAGGGTATTTTGGCGAACTTTGCAAACATTGGACATTGGAATGAAAATCACTCATTTTATGCCTAAAAATGCCCAATTTTAGGCCTAAATTTGCCTATTTTAGGCAAAAATTGGGGGAGTAGACGTACCCGGAGGGGAACAGGGGGGCAGGCGTACCATGGAGGGCGAACAGGGCCCCCTCACCAGGAACTACACTGGAGTGTGGTGAAACAGCAAGCAGTAAATAACGTTTTACAGTTTACAAATCGGCGGTGCACCGGGACATCGCGTCTGATTAAATTGCACCAGGAGAATGGCAAAGTCGAGACGAAACATGGAAAGTCCAAGATGTGCAGGTGCAACGCGCCACGCACAAAAATTGCTGCCTATCTCTGTTTATCGTGCCCATTGGACGAAATTGTAAACAAACAAGTCACAAAGACCATCGGGCGGAGGGACATTTTAGTCGGACTCTCACAAAAATGCAGACAACTCACGATATATGCACTCAACGAATCGTATGCCGAAATAATGTTTCAATGCGAGATTGCCAACTAAGAGCAGTAGACCGGCGAAGCCGACGTACAGCAACATTAGCAGATCGTAGAAACGCCATCGCACGTACCAGCCTGAAATGAAAAGGGCGTCTTCAGGTCAGTGATATCCTGTTGGTAGTTTTTCGGGTTAGGTCGATGTCGGGTATACTTGCGGGCCGGAAAAAAACCGTTTTTTTTCGAAAAAAAACCGAAAAAAACCGTTTTTTTCCGAGGCCCGGAAAAATACGTTTTTATTTTTCCGGAAATTTTTCCAAGTGGCAACTTTTGGAAAAAAACGGTTTTTTTCCAAAAATTTCCGAAATATTTTCAAAGGTTGCAAAAGGATGTTGTCAAAACCAATGTAAATCGGTGCTAAACAGTTCAAAATGAGCACTTTTTAATCTCCAAGTGCATTTTTAGCCTGTTTCAGGCCATTTCCTGACAAAATTTTCTCCAAAATAGCCGTTTTTGGACCATGGGTATCCTTAAGTACTGGAAAAATATTTGGAAAAAAACGGTTTTTTTCCGGAAAAAAACGGTTTTTTTTCCAAAAATATATTTTGCGGAAAAATACGCAAGTATAATGTCGGGTACCAAAAATGGGCAGATGTCCGTTTTTTGGAACCAGACAGCCGACGGGAACCCTTACAGCAGTGAATTTTGGCAGATTCGACCAGTTTTCACAACAAGGGCGAGGTGCCAGAACTCGTCGGTGCGAACGCCTCTGACCAATTTACGAATCCAAAATCCAAACCGACCGGTGCCGACAGCAAGAACCAATATCACATCAGGCAACACAGCCAAATACGACAGATTCGTGCGTAGTCTGGCCAGACCACGATGCACTGGTGAGCCCGAGCTCGTCACTGTCGTTGTACTCACATCGTCGGCGTCAGACATCCTGCTCGGAAACCTGTTTATGTAGTGGTGTTGAAACATCAGGCGGCCAAGGCAATGAAGAAGAGACGCGTTGCAAAATAAGGTAGCAGGCAAACTACTCGCGGTTACACAAAATAACCACATTGTGACCCCTAAAGCAGACGAATAAACAAGAATAATACGTTTTTATTATCACGCATTCTGTGGAATAAAACGCATCAATTGAGAGAGAGTGCAGAGCTTTTGCATGTCGCTCAATTAGGCATTAGGTGAACAGCACAAGGAACTCGTAAAAAAGTTATGGCAGGCGTAAACTCGAAATCGCATATTGACAGGGTGGTTTAAAAGTGCGTTCTTTGTGGACCTACATGAAATAAAATGCACTTTCAAAGCACCCCGTACTCTATTACAGTGCATGAATATAGAGCGTTGAGAAATGTGGAAAGTGGATAAGTATACATGCATAAAAAGGTACACGATAAAAATACATTCACAGCACCAGATGCGGGATGAAAAAAATAACAGGGTATGTATTCCGTATACTCGTATGAGCATTATATGCAAGGCTACTTGTGGTTGTGAGTGACAGAAAAAGCTCAAAATAGGTATTCGAAGAATCACATAATTAGTCGTCGGACTTGCTGCTACAACAACCAGCGTCGAGAAATCGCTCGAAAAAGCGCACGGTATTCAACAATGATTCGGTGACCACTTCAACTTCATCCAGGGAATGGTTGGAATCCGGGAACACCAACAATCTGAAAGACAAAAGTTTGTATTGTGTTTGGCGAATAGCTGGCAAAGTCACTATTCATGCAACAAACGCTGGTATGCAACATTACACGCTGTATTTTTTCAAATGAAATCCTGATTGAATAAGACTGCGTTGGCAGACAGCCTTGAATTGAGTTGAAACCAATGGCCACTGCTCATATTCGTTCGAAACCCAAAGAAACGGAAAATACATTTTCAAACGATTTCATAAGTAAACGTTTGGTCAGCGTAAAACCAAACTGGCAATAAAATCATGACAACACCCAGGCCGGTCTGCGGTATTCGTCCTCACAAACCGTCAACTGTCAAACATGATCACAGTCCAATAGTCTGTTCCTGCCCCCCCCCCCGCCCCCCAAGCAAACATTTACCCAAATTAATACAAAAAAACCGACTCGCATGGCACTCGATTGTGCTGCAGTATCTGTCTGTATTCGTGATGATGCGGCACGACCCTCAGGTCCTTCAAGCCCAACATCAGCAACACCGGCGTGCGCACGGCGTGTGCATACGCAATTGGACTGCGTTCGCGGAATGCCGCCTTGTCTGCGTCGGTCAGCCGAATGCCCTGCGTGTACTGCTTGCCAAGCGCTTCGGCGATGTTCCTGTGTGGTTATGATTGGATGGGCAATGAGCGGATTTCGATATGTTGACGGACGAAAAAAACCGTTTTTTTCTCCCGAAAAAAAAACTGAAAACAAACCGTTTTAACGAGACCCGATTACTTTTCCATTTGTTTTTCAAGGTGGTTGTTTATCGGTTTTTATTTTACTTTTGGCCAAAAATTGTAACACAAACCGGAGATTTTTGATTTGGGTCCAATTCTGGTCGGATTTTCGGACCAAATTTTTCCACCAAACCCTACTTTTGTGTCATTTGCTCATATTTTGTGCCCAAACACTTCACTTTTTTGACCGGATCACCTTGTTGTTGTTGTGGGCAGACGCGGCAAAGAAAAACAAAGAACGGTACTTTACGCCAGTATAGAAATTTTAAAATGTGAATTCTGTACTGGAATTCCATGTCCACCATGGGTGGAGGACCGCAGTTTCTGGGAAAGCTGCTAACCATTAGGCGTCAAGTTGCCTGGCTTGTTAAAGTGTTCAAGCACAGAAAAAGGTTCCGCTTCACTCACAAACAATGCGCGTCTACATTTTGCATTAGTTAGCTCAACTCCCATGCAACAAAACAAAAAAACCCACAATAATTCAACGCTCTAGACCCCCGGACAAGGACAACACAAATCGCAGCGCATGACCAACCAATCAGGAATGTCGGTCAACGAATATTTCACACTCATGTCCAGCACTGGATTGCGCAAACAGGCCGCCTTGTAGCGATTCTGAAACAATTTTCCAATAAATCTGAACGATCTGCAAAAATTATTAATGTTTACAATAATTAATAATTATCTATACTACTAAAACAGGAAGACGTATGTATGTATGTATGTATGTGGCCCCCTCGCTCGGAAGGGCGGACGGGTGAATTTTCACGGGCAGCTTTGGGTATGCTAACGGGTCTTCGGGGGGGGGCACGGCACGGGCGCGGCGCTGTAGCCGGGCCGTAGGCACGGGTCCCGTCTAGTACAATCCTAAAGTGGAAACTTGCGGGATATTGGCCAATCAAATGCGCGCCCAGAAATCCACCATGTGAGCCGCCAAAGAGAAACACTCTCGTTCGGTCGAGCGAATCATCGTTATCGCAGGCTGTTTCGATGGCATACTGAAATTGGGATATTTAAAAAATGTCCACAACCACAATAGATGCCCCAAGTTCCTGTACGTCAAAGGAAGGATTTCCGAAAAGAATGAAAACAAAACCAACATGACAGTCGCGAACATCGAGCGTGCCGACTTTGCCCAACAACTGATTGCAGAATTTGTTGCCGAATCCTGAACTTGCCTGAGAGCTACTTCGAAAAAAATCACAAAAAACAGAAAATTTTCTGCAATCAATCAACCGACCGGTGCTGCCTCGATAATTGATCTGCAGTGTCGCATATCCAACACTCAAAAACAAGGCATTGGTGAGGGTCCAATTCGTTGCGAACGCACTATGTGGCCCGCCGTGTATGAGTGCAACCAACGGCACTGGACCAACAGCTGACGTGGCTGGCTTGCTCAGGATCGCTTCGTATGGCATATCGGCTAAAATGGAAGCCTTTCGAGATAAAAATTGAATATTTAGATTTCGAATTGTGGTGACTGTAACCAGACAGTGCTAAACCTGGTCGATGGGCCCGGTTCGGGCTGGCTTTCGTTTCGTTACGCAACACTCTCCGTTTGTTTACCAGTATTTCGAATTTTACCGATGCCACTAACTTTGGCCGGTGCAAATATCGTTTATTTGAATGGGAATAGCTTTTAGGTCGGCCAGAATGAGCGGATCAATAAATCGTAAAATAGCTCTAAAATTATACAAAAACTCACGCGCCGTGACAACAGCAAGTTTGACAGCAGCTCCTTGCCGCAATAATACTCAAAACACAAGAAAAAACACCAAAAAAAACAACCGTTCAAGCGAATTTTCGTTCAACCCACTTCCCATCCAACCAACCATATCCGTCCTTCTCATCTTCCTGTGCCGGTCGTCGCATCGTCAACGTCACGTACCTGGCCGTGTGCGTGCGTGTGGCGTGCGCTGTGTTGTCACTCACACGCACCCACACTATGGACGACTCGTTGCCTGATGCAGCAAGGATGTTGTTCTCATTACCGGTAGTGATCATGATGAAACATCTGCTAATCAGCTGAATATCAAAGCAAAGTTTCGACCGCAACAACGCCGGACGTGCAAACGAATGCGAGACAATGGGCGCGCATTTTCATCTGATTGAACGTTCGGCCTTACAGACGGGCGGTGCACCAGGTCATCATCAGTATCTCACTAAACGCGATGGAACCCGGTCCCAACCAACCAGCAGGTGGCAGTCTGGCAGCCAGTAGACACCAGGGTCGACAGGGTGACGAGCAACAAGCGAGTATCACGTCACCAGACACGTCCATCAACGACCAACTGCCGTGACACGCACCTGGAACGGCGTGGTGAAACATTAGGTCGAGGAGAATCAGCAGCTGACGTTAGGTGAGGTAGAATCAACCACCGTCTTGCGCGAAAAGTAAGAACAAATTTGTAAATAGAACACAAAACTCCCCACCCAAATTCGTAATTCGAGTCACATTATCAATATTTTTCTCGATGTCGATCACAATGATTTCCTGGAAGAGTGATATAAATGTGGAAAGATGCAAAAAACGGGCAAAGTGCAAAAAAGAGAAAAGTTCGCCAACAGTATTTGATCGCCACTGCGTTGTGACCAATAATCGTTTCGAGTCAGTCGACCAACAGCGTCGAACGAATGGGAAATAGCTGACCTCCATACTCGGAAATGTTGCATCCGTCGCTAATTATGCGGAAATTTGCTTTTGTGGCTGTTAGATCGTTGTCCATTCAAGTTAAAAACAAAAAAAAACAAAGTTGGACTAAAATAATTACAAACCCGGATACTCGTCTCGAATGTCCACAACAATCGAGACGTCTTTCGTTGACCAGTTGCACTGGAAAATTGGTGGCATGTTGCATGCAAAAAGTCCAATTTTCTCCAAATTGAGCAACAAAAACACAAATAAAAAATAGATTTTCTCCTCTTGCCCCAAGCTTACTTTCATCAACCTGGCAGCGCCAGCATGTGTGCCACCGGCAGCCCTCTCGGCCCAGACCAGGTGCTTGCCGTTTGGACTGAACGTTGGCCAACCGACCGCAACGGCTTCATCCGATTTCGGACTGATCCGGGTTGTGGTCACCGATTGAAGGTCGTATAAATAGATGGCACTTCTGAATAATGAAACAGACAAGGATTTAATTGTGCAAAATACTGACAAAAATACATTAATCTGTCTTTCGACCGACAAACTTTCGGTTGAAACAGAACATGCGACCGAGTTTCTCTGCCGAACAATCCAAACCAACGAACACAACGCCTTCGTCTCCCGGCGCCCAGATGGCCTGAAGGGTATAAAAATGGTTTGTTTTGGAAAATTAAACGAAAAATTTTCGGCGTAATCTAGCAGCATTGCTGCCCAGTTGCTGAACGTTTTGAAAAACAGATGAAGCATCACTCTACAAATGGCGTCATTTAGCAACAATAACACACTATTAAAATCAATTACCTGGCTCGGTTCCACATGCGCAGGCAGATTATCCAGCGGCGTTACGTTCAAACTCGAGACATTCAAAACGGCCATGACTGGTTCGATCGAATTGACTAACTGTTCGCCCCAGGATTGATGCCAGACATATTTCGAACCCTGAATCAAGGTTTACTAAAAAATCAGAATAGAAATTGTCGCGAAACTGAAATATGCCCAACCATTTGCTGCATTTTCTCATTCTGATCATCTGCGCTCAACATGGCAAAGTTCTCGTCAAAAAACCCCTTCTTTTCCGTGTGCTTCGCGGCGCAGTAGAGCAGATGCCCTTCGCCGTATGACCACTGCAGTTGGCCCATCATAGCTGAAACAAGCAAATCATGTGATTATATATATTATTACTCAGTCCCACCGTTTCGCTTTTCTGAGTGAGACCGATGACAATGCGGAACAGTGGTGTAATTGGGGGGGGGGGGGTTACCCCATGGTATGGTGTGCGGGAAATCGGCCAGGGATATGGGGTATGGGAAATTTTTTCACTTTTGGAACTGGAACCCCTAAGAAATGGGTCGGGTCAATGGTGTAGCTGGGGGGGGAGTGGGGGGGTCCCCCCCCCAAGGTACAGTAGGTAGGTTGCCGCCCCTCGCCTGGTACAGTAGGTAGGTTGCCGCCCCTCCCCTGGTACAGTAGGTAGGTTGCCGCCCCACCTAACTTTTCACCCAAAACATTCATTTTTGGCTTAAAATTGCATAAAATTAGCATATTTGTCTGCAAATAGGCGAAAAATCGCGCGCTGCGCGCGAAATTAGTGTTTTAGGCCACATTTTCTTCAGTATTTAGACATAAAAAATTTCGGTTTCCAGATGACCCCCCCCAAGTGGTACGACCCCCCCCCCCCCGCTCGGCTGGTACAGTAGGTAGGTTGCCGCCCCGCATTTTGGGTGGTACAGTAGGTTGCCGCCCCGTTTGGGTAGCTACACCACTGGGTCGGGTGTTGGAAAATTTCGATTTCTCAGCGACACCACTGATGTGGAACGTGTACTTTTGTGGATCTTTTGTCATCATGCCCTGCCCATTGGTATGAGCAACAGCAAGAACATATTTTGGTCAAACCTGAATGCGTGATCAATCCATGTGTCTTTATGTCCGACATATCCTTGCTGCATATGTTCACGCCTCGTTCATGATCAAACACGCGAATGTGCTGTTTCGGCTTGCCGCCATCATCGGTCTCTTTCTTCTCTTTGCTCAACGTGCAACTGAATCGATTCGATGTGCAATAGACGTGGTGTTGTGAACTGCAAATAATGGAGCAGCAATTGGCGTTTATAACAGGACAATGGCGCAGAGGCCGGTGCTGGTATAGCACAATGGGGCCGCTTTTCCACAAACAATCCGACGGAATTAACCAACGGCACAACAATGCGTCCATTTTCTAATTCCACAATTTGTTAACTAATTTTCTGTGCGCTCAAACATAGTCCTATACGCAAGCATAGCCTCAGGTCTAGGCTTATTTCTAGGCTTTGGCGTAGGCATAGGTTTGCGGTTAGGCTTAGGCCTCAGTATGGATCAAATGAAACCCACAGCAAGGCCGAAAACGGGTTGTATCTCTCGCAACGGGAACTTTGACGCGTGCTCATCGGAAAAAACTGGAGACTTAGTCGAGCGTATGTGTTCCGACTTGGCCCAGACAAAAACAGCAGAGATCTTTCCGAGCGAGAACACACAAGTCTGTGCTGCTCACTCGTACCCACCTGGTGTCAACGAGCGGTTCAAACGAGCACAACAGCACTTCGCCCGACGCTCCATCTCGCGGCAAACGTACCAGCGCCGTGCAATGACGTACCGTGTTCGCTTGCGCGCGGGGATCCGAGCTTTTCCAGTAGCATGTCAGCTGTAAAATGACAGCAAATGTAACGACGGGACTTATCGATTGAATTGCGTGACTATGGCGAGATATCACTGAACGGTATTTACCTCAAAACATAGATTTTTAGACCCTCTTTAGGTGCAACTTGCACCTAAAATTTCAGAATTGTACGTAAAAATTGAAGGTCTATGTGCAACTTGCACCTAGATTTTTGAACATTTTTGTGCTTATCACCTGTTTTCTGGCTACAACGCGTAAAAACTTGCAAATGTTCCCCTGCGCGACTTGTTCCTATGTTTCCCAAACCTCTACAGTAGCATTTTCAGCTTGAAAACCAGCGGTGTGGTCAGGCAGGTAAAGGCAAACTACACCAACACGAGCCCGATTTCGAAGGTGGTACGTATTCAAAACGAATAGAAAGAGAAATCCATCATGCTACACTCCAACGTGTAACATTTCCCAAATCAGCAGCCACGTCAGAATGTTTCACTATTCTGCTGGACGCCAGCTGCGAAATCGGGTTCGTGTTGGCGTAGCTTGCCTATATACGCCTATTTTGCTGTTTGTTTTACGACGTTTCAAGCAAATAAACTCATGAAAACACAGCAGCAAGCAAAAACAATAACGTGAATTGTACAGCAATGTGCTTTTTGGTTGCCCGTTTCGACCGGCTTTTGCAGACGGGCGGTGCACCAGGTCACTTTCAGTGCGAATGCACCAGATGGCCACGTGACCCCAAAAAGACACACGAGCTAGTTTCAGTGTAGTTCCTGGGGGGAGGGGGGGGTCCCCCCTCGGGTACACTATCTCCCCCTCAGGCAGTGTAGTGGCTGGGGGGGGGATGGGGGGGGATTCGCCCCCCTAAGGAGTAGGTACCTTGCAACCACCCCTTGGGGGGGATGGGGGAGGAAGGGTAGGTACCTTGCAACCACCCCGGAGGGTACCTTGCAACCATCAATTTATGGTTTTAATAGGCAAAAATGGGTGTTTTTCGACCTCAAAACCCCAAAAATCGCGCGCTCCGCGCGCAAACCTCCATTATAATAGGTATTTTAGGCAAATTTTCGGCCAAAATGCAAAAAAGTACCAATTTTTCGGCCAAATTTGCAGTATAATGCATGCAAAAAACACCCTTTTTTCGGACCTCAGGGGTACCTTGCAACCTCCCGGAGGCTGGGTAGGGGGTACCTTGCAACCATCTGGATCCATCCCCCCCCCAAGGGTACCTTGCAACCATTTGCCTGCCACTACACTGCCCTCAGGTGGTACACTATCCCCCTATCTCCCCCTCCGGGTACACTATCTCCCCCAATTTTTGCCTAAAATAGGCATTTTTAGGCCTAAAATGGGCATTTTTATACCAAAAATGTGTGATTTTTAGGTCAATGTTCTCAAAAGTCGCCAAAATGCCCTTTTTATGAAGAATTTTTTCCAAAAAGGGGCAAAAACAGGCCAAATTTTCTACCTCAAAAAGTGACTTTTTCCGGAATTTGGGTCTTCCCCCCCTCGGGGCCCGGGGGTACACTATCTCCCCCTCCGAAAAAAACGGAGGGTCCGCTATCTCCCCCTCCGGACCAGGAACTACACTGGCTGGTTTTATGCTCGCGTAAAATGGTTCACTGCTTTGTGCAAATACACAAATGTCGTCAGATCAATAAGTTCGTGGCGTTTGTGCCAAAAATTGTGCTTGCACCAAAATATTTGAGGTGAGTTAATGCTGTTTTTTTAACCAAACTGGACTCGGGCCGGGGCGACCCACGGAAACCGAATCACAAAGATATACCGTATTGTCGGAAATAGAACCCGGGGGGTCTATTTTTTCACTGGGGTGATTTTTGGGGGGGGGTTCAATTTATGGGGGGGGGTCAATTATTGGGGGGGTTATATTTTTCATTTGGCCCCCCGACGAAAAAAATCGTTGTTACTGATGCCCATAAAAATGGCTTGTTTTCGGTATTTTTCAACTTTAACAGCAGCAATTATGCTTAGAAAGCTGTATTTTGTTGTGTACGCAAGCTTAAACAACGTTTGACGCAACAACACAGCCTTACCGTACCACTAGTCTGTGGTACGGTGAAGGTTGGGGGTGGGGTTCTATTAATGGGGGGGATTGGGGGGGTTCTATTTTTGATTTCGAGCCATTTAGGGGGGGTTCAATTAATGGGGGGGGGGGGGTCAATTAATGGGGGTTCTATTTCCGACAATACGGTAAAGGGCTCAATCGCCACCGCGTCGCGTCCGGTCAGAGCCCGGCCCGAGTCCAGTTTGTCCTTACATTGAGTACTTACCGTGAAACCTAAAATACAAGGGGGGCTGTATTTTTTCACTGACCCCTTTTAGGGGGGGGGCTGTATTTTTGGGGGCTCTATTTTTGGGGGGGGGGCTGTATTTTTTCGCTGCCCAAAATCTCAAAAAATGTTCCAAAAAATACCTCTAAAATGGAGTTCTGTCGGGGTGTTACTGGTCATTATTGAGTGTTTTTAGGTCCAGATCTTCCATAAAAGGCTTTACGTCATCATATACTCAACCACAAACGTTGTACACAAGGCGTCTTATACAAGAACTTGACTTTACGACCCCCAAGCGGGGAATTCCAAGTTGGGGGGGGCTGTATTTTTGGAGTGACTCCTTTTAAGGGGGGCTGTATTTTTTTTGGGGGGGGGGCTCTAGGGAATACGGTACCTCCAGGCTCCAACAAGTTGTTTTTCATGAGCTTGTGTGTGATTGTGATTGCGACCACCCACAACTCCAAATCATGCCTCTTAGAAGCTATTTTATTGCAAAAATCGGGGTTTTTCGACCTTATTTTCCGGAAAAATCGCGCATCGCTGCGCACTCTACCCGTACCGTAGAGATCCGAAAATGCGGGAGTGGCTTTTCAAATTCAAATTTTATCTGCAAGCTTACGCGAAGACCTTCACAAGATCCGGAAAAACCCTTAAAATAAAACAGTGTTAATAACAAAGAATGTGAACATGAATGAATAAACGACAATGGAAACGCACCGGTGAGATGAGACCAACCAAACGAGCCAAACTAGCACAACCAACACACAACAACGGCAAATTCAGCAACGGATGACGAGAACGAGAATACGATTTTAAATATTGATGATGATCTGAAAGCAGCAACCCAGTGACTGAGGAGATCAGTCAACGACGGCTGAAAATTTTGAGTTAATGTGGCAAGAAACTACGTCTCGACCACGTGAGTTTAGTTTAGTTTTAAAGGCCGCAATTGAGGCAGCAGAGACGACGCCCTCTGGTAGCCTGTTCCAGAGGTCCACGACACGATAGGCCCAGTACCCGGACAAGTCCGCACCCGCGCCATGGACTCGACACAAACTGTGGGAGTGCCCTCGGGTTGGGCGGCCGGTGTCACGAGATGGAAAGAAGGATTCCTTGGTTACCCCAGGTATGTGACCGTGAATGACCTTGTACACAAGCACAAGATCGTTCACCGTCCGGCGATAAATTAGGGGGTCTAAATTTAGGGCATGCAAACGCTGTTGGTAAGACAGTGTCTGCATGCCAGGTAAATAGTAAGTGAACCGACGTTGAATTTTTTCAACGTTTTTAGCTAAAGTGACATTTTGAGGGGACCAAATGGACATGGAAAATTCCAGTAAAGGGCGGACATAGGCCAAATAAAGTTTTCGGAGGAAGTCGAGATTTCGACTGTGAAAGTTTCGGCGGATGGTCTTCTCCATTCTGCTGGCGTCAGCCACAATTTTACCAATATGTGACTCAAACTTTAAGTTTTGTTGGTCTATTAAGACACCCAAGTCCCGGACATGGGGTGGTGAAATAATCTGCTCATTCCCACAAAAATAGACAGGGGGACTTGGGGGCGATTCCCAAGCCTTACTGTGACGCTCTTATGAGTGGCTTCGAGTGGCCAAGCCCCGCCCGATTGCGACCTCTGGTCTGATCATAATCTCTGATCAAAATTATGCGTGGGATGCCCAACGGCCCTGCTGTCGAAAGAATAGTCGACACGACAACGACAAAAACACAAAAACAAACCGCTACAGGTTTTGTTGGATCGGCAAGGCTGGATTCTGTGGACACAATGCGTCCATGTTCGGGAGTGGCAACATTAGCCAATTCTTCGTACGTTTCTAACAACGACTGGAACGCGTCTGAATCCATCGTCGAATGTAATCAAATCAACGCAAATATACCGTAAAAACCTAAATAGAAGGGGGGGGCTCTATTAACTCACTGACCCCATTTTGGGGGGCTCTATTACGGGGGGCTCTATTCCGGGGGGGCCTCTATTAATTCACTGACCCGAACCTGAAAAATTGTTCCCAGAAATACCCCCCAAAAACCCCTAAAAATGGGTTTAAAAGGATGTTTTTTCGCTTGTAATCGCATTTATTCGTGTCCATTCGTCAATTAGAGGCATATTATGTGCTCTGAACGAACAACAAACGTGCATAAATGTACCTGTACACCACTATCAAGCCTTAATACACTACAGTATAGGGGATGTTACTTAGGGGGGGCTCTATTCCGGGGGGCCTCTATTAATTCACTGACCCCTTTTTGGGGGGGCTGTATTACGGGGGGGGCTCTATTCCGGGGGGGCTGTATTTAGGTTTTTACGGTATTAGTTTTTATTTGTTTCGTTGTTCCGAAATCGAAATGGAACCAGGACCGAACCGAATACAACTTATTGGTTCTCTTTCTTTGTCACGAGGAGGAAACAGGAACAAAAACAAACACCGAATCACATTGATTATAATTGTCAATCATTGTTCACTGTTGTTCACACCGCCAATGCGTGACAGGCCGAAAAAGAGCCAGAAATTGACCTAAAACTGCATAGTTGCATTCATTGACAGAAATGTGATGTAAATAGGCTACGTATATGGCATCGCATTGGAAGCGAGGAGGTCAGATAAACGCACAGTCCAACAATCTAGACGAGTTTCAAGACTTCAAGCTTCAAGCTCCAGGGACCTGCTGTTGCACCCATGTCAATGTAAAATTGATTTTCGGCTATAAATCGTTGCCGTTAAGGACCATTGTAAATTTGATAGCACCAAACGATGTAGCTTTAAAGTATAGCTATCGAACGATATATGACATGCCTGCACTATCTCTTACTATGGACAAGTAACGGCCAAAATTCCGAAATCGTGAGGTGACGGTAGTAGTATACCCATTGTACCTGGTGAGCAACGTAAAGTATAGGCGGTGGATGAGTTGACCTGGTGAGCAACGTAAAGTATAGGCGGTGGATGAGTTGACCTGGTGAGCAACGTAAAGTATAGGCGGTGGATGAGTTGACCTGGTGAGCAACGTAAAGTATAGGCGGTGGATGAGTTGACCTGGTGAGCAACGTAAAGTATAGGCGGTGGATGAGTTGACCTGGTGAGCAACGTAAAGTATAGGCGGTGGATGAGTTGACCTGGTCCGCACATTCTGGTCCGCAAGGCAGGATCGGACTCTAGTGTGATGGTTAGGCGTAAGCCTAAGCTTAGGGGCATTCTGGTCCGCAATGTATAAGCATAGGCGTCTGGACGATGACCTGGTCAGCAATGGTTAAGCATAGGCGAGCCGGACGTTGACCTGGTCAGCAGGGCATTCTGGTCAGCAGAGTATTCTGGTCAGCAGAGTATTCTGGTCAGCAAGAGTGGTCAGACTCTAATGTGATGGTCAGGCGTAAGCCTAAAGGGCATTCTGGTGAGCATATAGTCCAGCCACGAACTCATGAGACGACTTTTTTTGAAATTGGCTTGTGCGGATCCAACATTGTTCCGGTTCCACGTATTTCGGAAATGAAAGAAAGAGAAACGCACGTATTTTTTAAAAACACGCTCTCCACTCGGTGCGTAAATTCCCTTTTGACTCCCAAAACATTTGTGTGCTGAACATCGCTGCTGTTCGCGTAAGCACGCAACAAATTGAGGTCAGCCAGCTGGAACTTGTCATCATCTCCCTCAGCCAATCTCTTTCTTTTGTTTGCGAAAACACGTGTATCTGGAGCATTTTTGAATGCGGCCAAGCACGGTTTAAAAAAAGTCGTCTCATGAGCTGGTGGCTGGAAGAAACATGCTGTGCGACCATTTGTGCAATTGTTTGAAACACTGGGCATTTCTGATGATAACAAGGGAAACTGGGTGACCTATGAGGATTTTTGTAACTGTTTCTGTGTGTTTGCATTTGATTTGACACCTCAGCAGGCTGAAAGCGGTCAATGGGAGCTGATTCGTGAGGGTTCTACCATTTTGCACTGCAACTTTGATGAGGCTATAAAAGATCCTGGTCTTGAACTAATTGCCTATGCTGAATTTGACAATCTGGCTCTGATTGACCGCAACCGTACCGTGTACTTTGACTATTCCGTGTGATGGATACCCAAACATTGTTACGAATTTGTGGAAAGGATCGTTCATTACGTGGTTTGTTCCTTGGTGTGTTCCCGTCAGATAAACTACCCGTTGTTGACAGCGTCCCTTGTTGTTTGATTTGCAACACAAAACCACATACGCACAAAGGAGAACATTGGATTGCAATTTTCATAAACAAACAACGCTACGGAGACTACTTTTGCTCGTATGGCAAGCCACCGTTGCCAGTGTTCCAAAAATTTCTGAACAAGAACTGTGTTGACTGGAACATGTCGACCAAACGACTGCAGGATATGTTTGCTACAACGTGCGGACAGTATGCCGTGTTTTTTCTTCATGCAAGAGCCAAAGGACTGCCACTTTCCAAATTTTTAACTTTATTCACCAACAACAAAGAAGAAAACGACAAAATGGTAACGGCTTTCATCAACGGATTCTACGATGAAGAAACTACAATAACAAACATGGATATGATCTACGATCAAATTGGCTAATACTCACGCTCGAACAACAGGATGGACAGTTCGTACTCCCATTCGGTCTTGATTTGCTTGAACGGGTCGCACGCCACCAGGAAATCCATCAGGTCGGCGTACTTGAGCTGGGTGTGACCGTAGCGGCTGCTCAGTTCGTCCTGCCAGTACTGGAACACCTGCAATTCAGTTGTATTTTTGTGGTGCAGCATAACATAAGCATAACATACGAACCTTTGGACGAAAGATCATCGTGTGCACTCCCGCCCCGTATTTCTGGTACGCCGTGATGCCGTCGAAATTTGGGAGCCCGTCGTAGTCGGCCTTGAAGGTGAACTGGAACGTGTACGGGTCGAGATAGTTGTGGTCGGCACGAGCGCTGGCTTTACACAGGCGCTCCAGGATCGGCGACAGGGCACGACGATAGGCCACCACAAACGCACGACGCAGCAGCTCTTGCTTGTCTTCATCCGTCATACGGTTCTGATAACAACCAAGGCATGCAGCCATGACGTTCCAGATAACACGTAGGGCGTGCGGGTATTGGGTTGGAGGGATGCTGTGGTCGTAGTACCGTCGTCGAATGGGAGAAACGCCAAAATTCGACAACAAGTCGTCGGGATTGAACGGCATAATGAGGAAATCAACTAATCTGGCAAGACTTTATAGTGTTTCCGTGGTCCATCTGACCAATCAGCTTCGAGCAGAAATTGTATATAAGGAATGATTTTTCTGAAATTTTCATTCTTGGTCAGCTCTTGATGAACAATATGGATGAATTCAACCAGTTCCTTGACGCCCTCACCGGTCAAGACTCTCCGCCAAAGAAGCAAGAGGCTACGCTTGCGCCAAAGAAACAAGACCCACGTCTCCTGGTCAAACATGGAAAGCCGCAAAAGAAAGTTGCCCTCAACGTCCCGGCGCCTGCTCCTACACCTACTGAGAAGATTGGCGGCAGCAAGAAACGCCCAGCAGAGGAGGCTCCTGCGCAAGAACCGGAAGCTAAACGCACGGAGGAAGAAAAAGTGAACGATTTTGATCGTGTTGCCATGTTGCCTCAGGTGTGTGTGACAGTGAACTACTGTGCTGGTTGTGGTGAACACACTGTGAACGTGAAATAAAATTGTTGTGTTGAAATCGTTTATTTCGATAATAGCATCTTTTCCTTTTGAGTAATCATGGGAACATTGAAAGACACACAAAGACAACAACAATCACACACTTTACAAGAAGGACCAACAACAAAATGTTTGTGCATACACGTTTTAGGAGGAACTTTCTGATAGTGAATATGATGAAAGACACTTCGGTAACGACATTTTCCTTTCCTCGATTCGATTCCACATTCTTCGGGGTAGAAAGTAAGAATTTCGAACGGGCCAAAACCTATAGCAACAACCAAACAATGACAATCATTCCCATTCCTACGGCCGATCACGAAGGGGAAGTGACAGACAAGTCGTATTGAACCTTTTCGGTAGTCGTGACCCGCAATTCCGGCGTTGAGTGTTGTTTGGACCAGGGCAAGGATGTCGAGTCCTTCACAGAATTTTGACTTTCCAGGAATCTTCGAATTGGGGTAATGATTCTTCTTGACGTGCAGGAAACCACTGTTCGAGTGACTCTTGCCGAGATGCAAGGGAATTTTGATGCCGTACTTGGTTCGGAAAACCTTCTTGACGACCATACCTTAGAAAAACAGATTCGAAAGCATTCAAAGAAACAACAAATAAAAAAATGAAATGAAAAAGCACGTACCGTTACGTCAAATTGTCGAAAATGAAGAATTTTCAATTTTCTCGTCGTTATATATGCGAGATACCGTAACCCAAATTTTGAATTTCCCGCGTTTATTCCCACAATACAGTTATTCCCACGTTACGCTTACCCATCACACTATAGTCCGACCACAATTGCACTGGATACTTGTGCCCCAGAAACACTTGCTACCCCAGAATGCCCCACCTTAGGCTTACGCCTAACCTTCACACTATAGTCCGATATACTACCATTGCGCACCAGGTCAACTCATCCAAACGCCTATCCTTAACCATTGCACACCAGGTCAACTCACAGACGCCTATCCTTAACCATTGCACACCAGGTCAACTCACAGACGCCTATCCTTAACCATTGCACACCAGGTCAACTCACAGACGCCTATCCTTAACCATTGCACACCAGGTCAAGGGATACTACTGAGTCATTCCGAATTCAAAAAACAATTTACTTTCCCCAATTTATTTTTTGCTTTTATATCTTTAAAAAAAAAAAAAAAATATTTTTTTTAAAATAAATAAAACATCCCCCCTCATTAATTTTTTTATTTTTATATCAACAAAGAATAAAATTATATTATTTTAATATATAAATATAATCAAAAAAAAAACACACAAACAAAAAAAAAAAAAAAAAAAAAAACCAAACAAACCAAAAAAAAAAAACAAAAAAAAACCGACACCCCTACACCCCCACACACACAGAAAAAAAAAACAAAAAAAAACACACAAGACAACGAAACTAAAAATAGAAAAAAAAAACAACACAAACAATAATTAATAAAATAATTAAAAATAAAAAAAAAAAAAATTAACAAAAAAAAAAAGAAGAATAGACATATAACAAAAAAAAAAAAAAAAAAAAAAAAAAAAAAAAATAAGAAAGAATAAGAGCTGAATATCACATTTAGATTAGTATGGCTGCCCCGAGAGATTTGTAGGTTTTGGAGTCTTCGGACATTGACAGGTTGTTAAACCAGACGTTTCTCTCGACTTTTTGTTTCGAATGCGGTACAACCTGTGGCTTTTATGTGCCACAATTCTAGTGATGAATGTAACCATCTGGCTTAATGGCAATTTAATGGATTTTTAGGCCTGTCACGGAGCCAGCCTCGAGTTTCAAAACCTAAAAACTTTATTTTCTGATACTTTCGACAATATTCTATTTTTCTATCGAATTTAAATTTCTGCAAAGCAAAGCGCGGCCTCAAAATTTAGGGAGAAACTTGTGTTCTCAAAAAATGTGGCCGATTTTTGGAGCATTTCGCACCCTCACCGAATGAAGCAATGGTTTGAGAGTTTGAGTCTGAAGTTGAGATAATAACTTATACAGAAGCTGTTGTAATCCTATCCACGTGTTACTTGACCTACATCTCGTTTGGGGTTTCTGCACCGATCGTTCCAAGTTGTGAAAAATTTACTTTTTTCTGGAATGAAATATCAAGAGATAGCGAATCTCTAAGGAGCTTAAAATTTGTGTGTGACATTGACTGTCAGAATGCTTTCCAACGGTATATAACAATGTGCCTTGCTACCCTTCCTATGGTTATGTCCCGAGCCCTTTAATCGACAACCGCACCGACGCCGACCTCGATCTAAGAGAACAAGATAGCTGGCACTGCGTTTATATGGCGGCGCGCAGAGATGGGAATATGGACACACTTAGGTGAGCAAGAGAGTGCAAGTTCAACTACCTCGACAAAACATTATGTTACCGTCTAGATTTGTGGACACGCATGCGTTGGATATATCGGTACAGTTTGTGAAAGATTTAAAAATGAAATAAACACAAAAATTAACACATCTCAACCTTTTGTTGTATCGGCATACGGGTCAGGCTGCCTTCACAATGCACGCGCGTTTGCGCGTTTGCGCATTTGCGCACGAAACTGACGCGCATTTGTGTTCACAATGCATTTGCGCGTTCGCGCATCTGCGCGTTTGCGCGCCGAGCTCGTGCGCATGCGCAAACGCGCACGCGCATTTGTGTTCACAATGCATTTGCGCGTTTGCGCGTCTGCGCGTTTTTGACGCGCAAACGCGCAAAAATACGATTAGGATTGGTTCTAATTTTGCGTGCGCGTTTGGCTTGCACGAGCTGCCTGAAGCAAAAAAACATTATTATTTGAACAAATTATATTTTAAAAACGTAATGGCCACCTGTTACGATCCTTTTACGTTTGTTGTTTTATCACTCAGCCATTGTTTATGTTTCATTTCAAAAGTCATTCTTTCACAGGAAACAAAATGTCGAAAATTGTGTTTTTCACAACTTGTCGTGTTTGTTTCTTATTCGTATGCACACTTTCTTTCATGCACACCCTATTCTAATCTGATGCGCAAACGCGCATGTCCATTGTGAACACATGCGCACTGCGCGTTTGCGCATTTGCGCATGCGCGTTTGCGCATGAAATTTGCATTGTGAACACCAATGCGCGTCAAAAAATGTGACGCGCAAACGCGCATGCGCAAACGCGCAAACGCGCATGCATTGTGAAGGCAGCCTCAGGGATTAAACATCACAAAAACGCACGGACACACACAAATCGAAGTATTATCGTACAGAAGTGGAAGCAAACACTTGAGAATAGTTTCACCATACAACACAATACGTGTATAACATCGGGAAATGAATTACTTCTTGCTTACAATCGCTCACTGAGTTCTCTGATTTCCATCATCAATATGATGATCGTCCACGTTCGTTTCCTGAACCAGGGGCTAGTTTTTTAACCGAGTTGTCATTGGCCTTGGAAGAAACCATATTCATGCACACGTGAAAACTGCGTGATAAGCAGTTACATGCAAACTGTGATATCACATCGTTCACCTTTTTCCAACAACAAAAATATTCAACATTTTTATGTGATTTCACCTGCAACTCATTGAAGGGCGCTATGCTCCCAGATGGGTGTCTGGTTGCATCACGCTGTCGTCGATAACGCCAACGAATGATGAATACAGCACACAGCGTGAGGAATAACACAGAAAATAATGTAAACACAACGGTCGTCGCAGTTGATGCACCACCTTTAATTGGAAATGTTGAAATATCAGATGGACACTGACCTTTAAACTTACCATTGGCTTTGGGACTCTTGGGCTCGCCAGTGACGACGCCTGAATCTAATGTGGATGATGTCGAAGTTTTAACATTATCCGCTTCTATATCTGCGTTTGTACTCATTGGTTTTCGCGTTACAGCTGCCGATCCATCTGCAAGAAGCACAGTAGGACTCGCGATCGGATTGTCTTCTCATACCAGATTATCATCATCTTGTCCGCCACTTTTTTTGGTATTTGACAAATCTGATCAATTGTCTCTTGCTCTTCATTTTTGGGCGCAAGGACCTTGATGCATTACTTCAACCAACCTGATTCTTTAGTGGCGGCGAATGAACACAATGGAGGATACTCTGCGTCACATGGCTCGGCGTACCACAGTCCACTCTAAAAAAGCTGGGTTTAATGACGAACGAGTTGTGAAAAGAAAGAATGACATTGCCATATCAGCAAAGATTATAGCCATACCGTCAGATCCATTGAGGCGCATTCACCAGTATTCAACGGTCGACCACCATCCCAATTTTGATAATTGGCAACAATATCGTGTGTCTGACCGCCCTCCCATTTCCATCCAGAACCGGTGTTCCCTGATAATCCCCAAGGTCGTCTGATATCTCTGTTGATTAACATATCCCTTAACATTAACATAGTCAAAGCACCAACTCAGCCCGATCCATGCTTTTGTTTTTATTATCTGGAACGAAGAAGACATGGAATTTTTTCGTCGCAGCGCTTTGATCAGCAAACGTTGCTCTTCAGCGCTAAGTATCTGCGCCAAAGCAGCCTTTCCACCGAATTGCTGCAAACAGAAACAAGTGTCTAGAAGCAATAATGCCGTGGTATGGGTATCACGCAATATGATGCGATACGATATGGGCTCGTGTCGCGATATGGTTCAAGCTAAGGTCTTGGCTTCTCATACCGTTTTATCTCGATTGGAAGCCGAAAAAAACGGACGATATAACTTTTGAAACATCCAGTAATCTGTGTGGACAATATTTTAAGCATAATTGAATCCAGGTTGCTGACAAATGATCTTGTGGGAATACCTCTTCAGTGAGTTTGGATTTTGACTGAAATTTGCTACAAGCTGGTGGAGTTTCATTTTGTCGCTATCCTAATTGCTTTCAGCATCGGATTCTGTTTCTATGAAAGGTTGTTTGTCCAAAAACATTTTTCGTCGTCGTTTTTTCTCTCAAATTTACTTCAAGGATTGATCTGACGAAGGGAAACGTCACGTGTGCTGGAAATTTGACCAACTGATGTCCACGGACGTGGGACTTTATTAGTGTGTTCAGGGTTGAAAAAATTTTTTTAATTAACGAGCCTTTTTTAAAAAAAACTTTTTTTTGGACGAAATTTTTTATTTGAAAAAGTGTTGCAAACGACGTTTCAGGATAAATGAAACTGATACAACATATTTTTCAAAACTTGTGTGGTTACACCCGGTAGTATTGTGCAGATTCTATGATTTCCGATCAGTTTGAGGTTGATGTTCACTAACGATGTTACTCTAATGTATTGTACCATGCCGTATAGTCCAGCCACCAGCTCATGAGACGACTTTTTTTAAAGCTTGCTTGGCCGCATTCAAAAATGCTCCAGATACACGTGTTTTCGCAAACAAAAGAAAGAGATTGGCTGAGGGAGATGATGACAAGTTCCAGCTGGCTGACCTCAATTTGTTGGTGCTTACGCGAACAGCAGCTTTGTTCAGCACACAAATGTTTTGGGAGTCAAAAGGGAACTTACGCACCGAGTGGAGAGCGTGTTTTTAAAAAATACGTGCGTTTCTCTTTCTTTCATTTCCGAAATACGTGGAACCGGAACATTGTTGGATCCGCACAAGCCAATTTCAAAAAAAGTCGTCTCATGAGTTCGTGGCTGGACTATACAACGTATTTTAATGCATCTAATGCCGTATATGTGATATACGACCATCAACATTTCGATTACAGCCCAAATCCCAAATGTCAGATCGACTTTGCGCACCCGGTTTTGCACCAGAACTGCATATATACATGTGTATAGTATGCAGTGGTACATTATCACTATAAAAAAACCACCTATACGGATTTGGGGATAATACAGGGCGCCGCAGGCGCGATTTTGGAAAAATTTTCCGATCCACAGAAAAAAGTGCAACTTTTTGCCTCGAAAAAGGCCATTTTTGGGCATTTCAGCTCATTTTGGGCAACGTTTTCTTATCTGCAAAAAGCAAAATCTGAGTTTCAAAAAATTTTTTTTAAATGATATTTTTTAATTAGCAACTTTTTTGAAACAACCCTGAGTGTGTTGGAATCCATGAGGTATAGCAATCCAATTGCCAGTTCTTGATTTACTCGAACTCAATTGATATGTTTCCTTTCCTAGGGCATCCCACGCCGGTCACTCAGTTACGCAAAAAAGCATAATTCGCGATGTACACGGTGTCATTGCGATATATCGCGATAAATAGCGTGACGATACGTTTCGAATAGCTTATGATAGTGTCGATAGACGACATGAGCCACAATGCAAACGATACGACATGCATATCGTATCGCATTGCGAATTGACCATAAATCGCGGCATGACTACTTAGAACTACCGTAGCTTCCCAGTTGAAGTTCTCTTTAAAAAGAGCGTTCGGGGGCTTCAGGGTGAAAGATTTTCCACTTTAGGCGTCGGGGCTCAAATTTCGACCCGTTCATAACATCAACTTTTTACTCAATAGCAAAGATCGTTAAAGTCAGCACCTGCAGGCTGTTTTCGGGTTATTTCACAACGTTGGCAAAGTGCCGTTCTGAAATATTCCAATAACCACGTTTCAAAGCCCAATTTTTCACTTAAGGCTCCCGAAGGCTGCAGGTGGAAACGGTTTCACTTAGCTTCCGGGGCCGTGTAAAACCACGGTTAATTAATATACTTCGGGAATCGCACACACCTCTTTGCACTGATACGTTGCCCGGTAATTTGACTCCTCTCGGATTTCAAATTTGTTATAAAAATAACAATTCCCAACGCCAATGATCATTTTTAACAATCGAACACCGTCGTGAGCGGTTTCAGGATCGCACTTGGTTCGAAGATCGGCCCCGTGTTCCGTTGCATTTACTGAATGGTAAGCACGTCAGTGTGGCAAAAAAATGAAATAATAAAACTGCATGCGCCTACTAGAATTTGATTGCACAGCAGGTTTTCCAAGCCATAACGTTAACCTCTTTTATCCGTGCAGATGAACCCAGCTTCCTGTGATTTCGGCATCTCCTGCAGCACATTGTGAAAATATCGAAATTTGTTATGTTCGGGACTCAAATCCAATTGCAGCGCCATTTTCTCTCTTTCTGCAGGCTGCCGTTCGCGGTCGCGACGAAACTCCAGCATGAAATGTGGCATCTGACCATCGTCTGTTACAAACGCTTCTACTGTCTGAAAAGCGAAGCGTCTGATGGTGCGCATAACAACTCGATGCCACTGAACGTTAAACGTGCATACACGACGTCGTTTCGTCGTTTTTGTTGGTCTCGTAATGCTTCATATACTGAATTATTGACCAGGCTGAAGTGGCAACCACAATTTCCCTCCGTTTTTGCTTCTCTAGCATGATTTGTTCCCACCAAAACTGCCACGATTTCGGTCACATACCTTCTGAGACGGACCGTACATTTTGTTGACTGAGCGCATTATGGTCGAAGAAGTTCACGTGCTAAATGTGTTCTCAAGCTCCTGGTCGTGTGTGATTCATGTACTACCTACCTTATTTTCTTCATCAGTGGTCACATAGTGCAATCCGAGCCAATAACGAGTTTTCTCGGTGACAGAAACATTTCGCAATTGCGACATGATAAACTGCGCTTCTGCAAAATCGTTGAACACCAGCAACCGTTTAGATGAAGACTGACATTTGGAGCGCGCCGCCTCGTACGACATTTTCGGCCGGTAGTCTTGAAATGAGCAAAAATTGTCCTACTTGTCTGCATGAGGCAACAAAGCTGACTACGGTGCTTTGGCCCATCTTCGACTTGTCATCACGTGACTTAATTTTTGTTAGAAGTTCGGTGTTTTTTAAGAATCGAATATTCAACAGCAGGTTACCTACATATATATTTTTCGTTGTCGACCAACAACTTTTTACCGTTGGCCCAATTTAAATGATCGGACAAATCTCAGGTGAACATCATACCCGTTCAAGTGTCACAGTATGTTATTTCCTTCGTGGTGCGCAATAAACTATGTTATGAACTGAGACGCACATACATATGTCGTACGTGTAGTTCAGCCATGTTGCTGAAACCAGTGAGCCGTTGATGAGGTCAGAAGTGTGGTTATCACCCGTTTTAGACGCATCTTTTCGACAGATGAAGTTTAACTTGGTCGTGTTGCAATACGATTCTAAAAATTGGATTGCACCGCTGCTACTTTTACTTTTATTCTTTTACCAATTTGTTGCCCACGATGTGAGCAAAAAGGCTCAAAAGGGCAAAATTCTGTTGTCGTAAACGCAAGTCCACAGAACCGCTCCAAAAACGGCAGGCTACAGAGTCTCCAGTCCTACATATCGATAGAGTCACCTCTCTACATGCGGTGAATCGATCGGCAGCGACATTTTTGTTAACTAGGTGCAATATTCATTGTACAGAGCAGTAATTAAGAGATTAGCGGCAGATTGGGGACAAAAAATTCGCGCACTGTATGGAGAATTCACAGTATGGAAGTTCACCATAGAGAGTCGACCACACCACGCCTTGTTGCAAGCAAAGTGTAGCACCAACGACTTTAGATCGCATTAGCCAAACATGAGAACAAGAAGGGCACGAACGCACGATACAGCAGGTGTGGCGTTTGCGCATCAGCGTCGAAGGCGGTACGCTTCGTTTTGGAGCTATTCTGCCGACCGGATCAACGGAATTCCAAAATATCAGCACAAAACGCAAACCTTGTGCAGCATGCCAATATCCAACGTTGTTGTAATCAACTTGCATGTAAGCACACGCCTGTGTAGGTGAAACGTGTTGAACATATTATAGTTATGATGTCTGTCATAAAACAACTTTCAGTGAAAAAAAAACGGAAAAAATATTTGTTTTTGACGGTATTCACTTATAACGGTTTAGGTTTACGCACTGGGAAGATTTCAAATCACGTAGACACGCAGTTTAATATGTGCGTGTTTAAAGAGGCTCATTTGGGTCCGAATCTATCCGGGCATGCGCGATTCTGCGCGACCCGGCCGCTCTATCATAGCCAGGATTGGCGATTCTTTATCCTCGAGAAACGCGAACTTCTTGTCCGTGTTCATCTTTTCCGGTTTCTTCCGTAACTAAACCCGGCCCCGCCGCTCTTGTTTTTTTTGGTTTTTGACCACGTTTTTTTGTTGAACAAAACTGTCCGATATTGACGCACATTTGCACATGATAATCAGGAATTACAAAGGAAATTCAAAATCACTGGGGCGTGATATATAGGCAGCGTTGCCAATTATTTTGCTACCGTAGCCCGGCCCTTATAACACCGTCAGTGATTTTGAATTTTCCTTTGCAAATCCTGATTTCCACGCACAGACTGTGCGTCAATATTGGGCTGGTTTGTTCCCGAACGTCCATGATGGCGAATCGATTTCGATCCGTAATCATCATTCCGGTGAAGTTTTCCAAGGTTGCTGTTCTTGATCCCAGTGCCAACTAACGAGACAAACACAAAATACGACGTCGAAACCCCAAAAAAAGATAGCCGCGGAATCCCGTCCAACAAAGCGTGACACTAAAACGTCTTTTACCACTCACAGGGACTTCCACGCTTACGGTCGCCAAGCGCTCAAACCAAAATTTTTTTTCGACTTCCCAAACCATGGAGCCACGTTTGTTCCACGACACTCCGAGCCACACGTTTGTGGTCGAGAAGTTCAAGGCAAACGAATGAACGAAATCTGAAAAACAATCTGTATTGGGGCATAATCCCGTGTGTTTTATGATTTCATTTCACTTGGAAACCCATCGCGTGAGGACTCGAAACTGCGACCTTCCAATGTGTCAGACGCTCTACGAACTGAGCTACGTGAACGAGTAGCAGCGACAGAGCATCACGCGGATAGTGTAATTCCCAGGTTTTCAGCACTGCGGCTTCTCGTAACACGCTGCGTCTAATACCAGACCACGCATACTGCATGTGAGCTAACTTGAATACAAATGTTCAAAAAGTTCGATTGTGCACATGTAGTTTTGTTAGTGTACAAAGGTTGACGTTTATACTAACAACTATAAAAGGGATATACCTTGTTGACTGAGAGATCCAATCCATACCAGGTGACTGCCGTGCTTTGCACAATGAGCCTTTGCATCGGGTTTATTTGTTGGCCGCTTGAAATATTTGAAGCAGGCGGCTCCTAAAGTATTATGACTGCGTACGAAAAAAGTCGCTGGCAAATAAAAATGAAAATAGTAGTCCGCGCTAACGCCACAGAGTCCAATCTTTGGGACACTTATACAAGGCGTCGAAATACTTGTACAAGGCGTCCCTGCCAGTTATAACTGGTGCCATTTCGTCTGGCGTGCATTTCGACGTATGATCACAGATGGGACGTTTGCATATGACACTATGGCTGTTGTCACATCGCTCCGGGGTCAAAACTGAAAGTTTTTTCCGTTTAGCTACCCACGTACGATGCGTTGTTTCAGATCTTGGAACAATAATGCCTTTAATTTAGACTCACTGCGGTTGTATGGATTCGGTGAAGGCTGGTGCAGCATGGATTTGTAGCACATGCCAGGGTCAAAGTCTTCGTGAGAGGATGTGTTGCTGATCGGGGGCAGCCAGTCGAACATGGTGCCGTCACTCCATCTGTGCATGCGGTTAATCGTTGTTTACGGTTGTAATAGCGAAACAATTCTTTTCGCACTAGAATTTTCATCTATAGGTATATACCTGCAAGTTCCTTCAACTTTGACCCAAATTTACAGTGAACGTTTCAAAAAATTGCACGCGTTTTGTCGAAAAACGCGTTTTGTCGAAACAGTTGCTCGGCCGTTCTACGCCATACCCACAGAGGTGCATGTGATTTGAACTAACATAAACTGTTGACCGATTGGTTTTTTAAGTCCAACCCAAAAACCAGATGGGTAGTCGCTTTGTTGAACGTAAGCCTGAAATTGTTATGATTTAAACAATTTAGAAAGATTCACAGTCAAGTTGACATTTTAAATATAACCAATTTGTTCACAAACATCCACTCGGACCGCGAATGAATTGAAGCATAGTGGCCTGCACGTTCGTAGTGTTGTTGATCTAGTCCGCTAGATGGACAAAGCTTGGCTCCCCAATCCTGCGGGTATCCAAACGAGTAGCAAAATGTTCGATTTGCTGTTTTCGATACCGGCATTGTGAAAGGACACCAGTTGAGCACAATCGGACCACAGATGTTAGCAGGATGATGAGGTGCTTCTTAAAACTAGGCAACGTGCTGTTCTTCTTGATGGAATAAAATATAGAACAGTAAAAAGGAACTAAATGCTCAGCCACAGGGCAACTACATATGTCACCCAAACTTTAAACGTAAACAGTACGTTAGAGCGTATTACCGTTTGAGTTTTCGTCCTCTTGGCTGTTCAAAGACACCCAGCTTTGGCACAGTGCAAATTGAACTTTAACGTTGCATTCTTGATACCGCAGTGACAACTGGTAACCAGTGCCAAATAACACCGATGCTGAAAACGTTTGCTCTTAGAGAAAAAACAACGGTGAAAAAAATTTCAGTTCGCGCTGTCGCGGGGTCGGGAAACTCCAATAAGGGCGCCAATTCCATTTTCCATTTTCCAGTATGCCCTTAGTCATATTGGAGAATGGAAATAGAAAACTTGGACATAGAATATTTTTTCACTTCCAGTTTCCATTTGCCACTGGGACTAAGGGCGCCCAAAAGGAGGTGTTTAGTTTGGCACTTGCTGGCTCCACTTACTCGCCACCAACGTAAGACACTGCAAATTGGTTGTGCTTTTGTTCAGTTTTGTGTAGTTGAACTCATTAAACGTTAGTTCTTCGACACTCTTGGCATCCACTTCTGCGAGGTCAGTCCAACGCAGTTTCGGAATGTTTTGGTCTTCTCGAGGACAAGGTTCGCCCAGACCGAGGTACGCTGCGCCCGACAGATTTGCAAATTCACTGCTTCGACGAGCCTGAAGTTAGGAAAAAAGTGGTGAGGAAGCAGTCTTTGAGTTGTTTCGGTCACATAAAAATTGTACATAACAGGTACAATTTGTTGAGACACATTGATAAACTACGTCGTCTTACGTAATACGCATAGACATTGATCATATCCTGCACTTTTTCGTCCGTGTCAATGACCGCTAGATGACCTCCGTGACGAACACATGTATCTTCAGCACCAAGCCAATGTGCGGCCTGCAGATAAGCCAGTCGATAACAGACGTACCTGAATAAAAAATTGTATTGTATATGAATAGTTAGTCAAATCACTCGTCCGAAATAGTCGTTGTTGCGAATCCCACTCGTCACAAACGCAGTTTCTACTACCTGTTTGCTGAAGATCCTTTCATTTTTCGAGGTTTCAGGGGTGTAATCCAACGATCTTCCGGGTGGCTGTGCCTTTCGTATTCGGTTTCTCCGTATTTCTCACACAATTTGCCGACTGAAATCGAACGTTGTTAAGTGTGCAGCTATTTACAATGTTGGGGAGAGTCACTGCCGCACTTTCACAAGATAACGGCCGGTTTGGTGCCGTTATCAGAGTCGGATTTGGTCGGCGGCCTAACTCATCCAATAACACTTTTTCGTTAAGAACGTTTCCGTGTGACTGGACGTCGCACGTATGTACGTACTATGTACGTAGCAGTGGCGGATACAGCTTTTGGCCAAGGGCCAAGCTTTTAGTCACTTTTATCTAGTGCGTGTTCAATTTTTGAAAAGTCATTTTTATCCAGTGCTTGTTTAGAATTCCGCGCTTTTTACACCAAATATTATGAAGAATGTGACAATGCGCGCGATGCGCGCGAAATTTTTGCACTATTGATGCGTATGAATGTGAAATCCTGCGATTCAGGGGTTCTTTTTCCTTCATCCTTCCGAAACGGTGGCCCCTCCTTCAGGGCCAAATGGACCAAATAGGGGCCATGGATCCGCTCTCGATCCCCAGGATCCGCTTTTGGTACGTAGGCCCCAAACCTTAGTGTGTTCCCTCTGCAAATTTTACTGCATGCACAAATATAGATAGAAATACGCTTTTAACATTTTCAAAAAAAAAACAGACTTAAAGATCACAATTTTGGCCGTTTGCTAAACATCTTAGGACGGGCATAGGTTGAATCCGGAAATCGGAATCCGGAAATATTTCCGGAAAACGCATAAATTCTATATGCGAATTCTTGCGTTTTCCGGAAGTAATTCCGGAGCCCAGAAATGTTTTGTATTATTTGCATGCAAATTATTTCCGGGTTCCGGATTCCGGATTTAACCTAAGTTCGCTCTAATAACCTTCCTCAGCCGTCGGAAGCTTTGTGACTGACACATCATACGTCTGAGCGTCACCCAACTGTGCAGCGAACGGCAGCGCGAGTGCAACCAACAACCGGACCCATATAACCATCGTCAGAATCAGTTTGTTTTTCGCTTGTCTCATACAATACTTACAATTACAATTACAACAATACAATATTTAATTTCTGCAGCTGTTGTACCAATAAACGAGTGAACCAAGGAATGACACTACAACTGAACGGTGACACGGTCTCGGTGAAAATATGCATGACAACCTGCAACACACAAGTGCTTTTTCGGACGCGGTCTGAAGTCCCTTTGAAAAAAGGCAGTTTCCGTGACCTATTGTAATATAGTGACAAATTTCTGGTGATTAAAAAACCCATTATTTCGAGTGAAAGTTACTGTAGTTCGAAAACTGTAGAGAGAACACGTATACGTACATACATTGGTCATCAATCATTTTGCTTTCAAACTTTCCGGAACTTCCTCGCCATAAGTGGTCACGCAAAGCAACAAACTTTATCATTGATGTTAGAATAATGAATGCAATGCTTCACCGATTCTTTCCACAGGCACGTTCAATTTCGTTGTTGAAAAACTGAAGTTAACGTCGTGCTCATTGTGCCACGATCGTTAACAGCTTAGCACTGGTTAGTATGTCACGAATTCGTTTGTCGTCTGCTTTGTACATTTGATTTCAATCCGTTCTCATTTAATTCAATTTGTTTCTCTTTGGCAGGAATTACGTTTTATTATGTTTCACGGTCTAAACTTGGCATTCGCACACGATAAGCACAACAAAAGCGCAAGAACAAAATTACGGCCGTAAAATAAGTCAGAAAAAGTCAACAAGACGCTCGTATCACATCAATGCTGTCTTCACTGGCTCGTTCGACTGTGGCATCGTCATGAGAGTGAGCGTCCAAATTGGTTTCCTAGAACAGAAGAGAGTTACATACACTGTTGCTTGGAGCAATCAAGCCTGGAGAAATCCATATACATAAATCTTATTAGCCACATGCATCAACACCGCGCGGTGTGTGTCTCGTCTTTATGACGGCAGGTTCAGTTCGCAACCCCGATTTGTGGCAGTTTTTCACGTTTGCGCGTGGTCAACGCGGGATGAGGTTGCTTAGTCAAAGAGCTAGTGTACGGCAGGCACTCACTTGCGATCGGCTCCACACGGCAGTGCACCTGCCTGTGCCTCAACAGGCAACGGTCATGGATCGATGAAGCGCGAAATATAGTCTTTCATTTTATGCTCGGCCCAAACAAAGTATACAGCAAATGTTTCATCGCAACAGCAGCCGTCAAGCAGCACGGATGTTTCGAGCTACGTTGTTGACCTGTTGGTTATCATCTACGACGGTGACTGCTGTTTTCAAGGCGATGAAACATTTTCTGTACACCGCCTCTGGACTGTTTTAAAACGGAAAGTGTATAGGCAAACTACACCAACACGAGCCCGATTTCGAAAGTGCGGTGTATTCAAAACGAATAGAAAGAGAAAATCATCATGCTCCACGTTGTATTCTTCAACGTGTAACATTTCCCAAATCAGCAGCCACGTCAAAATGTTTCACTATTCTGCCAGCCGCGAAATCGGGCTCATGTTGGCGTGGTTTGCCTATACACACGTTACGGTTAGCCAACACCACTAGATAATACTGAGAATGTGTACCTGCAACTGATTGAATGGCGCAACGCGGACAAAATCCCTGGTGCCATCAATATGCTGCCGCCGTCGACGCCAGCGAATGATGGCGAACACAAGAATCGAAACAACCAAAACGCAACCCACAATCAGCCCCGTTACGGTCAGCACAACGTTTGCCGTTGTCGATGCACCAACTGGAAAACACTCAGAAATCAAACTGCTTCTGGACTCTTGTGTCGCGTTTCAGACGTGAATGATACGCAAGAAGAATAAGAAAAGCGGGGAGCGTGAACCGAACCGTGGTTTGCGTTGGATTCGGAACGTGTCTGAGTGGGTACCGTTGGATCAGCGTCCGCACCACTTCCGTTTGGTGCTTCAGTCGACCCATCTGCAAGGATAACTTGTACATTTAAATTGACTGCCTTTTCACGCAATGTACATTGTAGTCGCTTCTCCGGCGGGAGAAAACGCAGAATTAGAAGTACATGTGACACTTGCAAGAACAGGTACCAACCTAACCGGCGCAAAGCCGAAGACTGACCTACGTGATAATCTCGTTCACCAAAACAAAATCCAAATTTGCTGCAAAAAAATGAAAAGAAAAGATGAAAGTAGAAATAAACGCAAAATTAAGCAGTTCAGTAGGACGAAGCCAAGTGTTCCTCTACAGCGCACAAATGACTTTGGAAACAAACGAATTGTGTCAGCTTTCAACCAACTTGATCCACTAGAGGCGACGAACGAACACAATGGAGGATACTCGGCGTCACACTCTTCGGCGTACCACAGGCCAGTCTCAAGAAAAGATTAACATGGAACCTTGAAACTGAACATCAAAAAATAAAAATCGTGATATCGCCGAAAAGTCATACAGTCAGATCCATTGAAACGCATGCACCAGTGTTGGACAAAGGTCGACCGCCGTCCCAATTTTGATAATTGGCAACGACATCGTACGTGGGCCCGCCCACCCACTTCCATCCATGACCGGTTCTCCCTGAATATCAAAATCACTAGGGTGGCTGTATGTGGAGTTTGGACCGGTTTTCCCTGAATCACCAGGGTGGCTGTATGTGGAGTTTGAAATCAACGGAGGAGGATTTAACTCACTCAGTCCAATCCATGCCTTTGTTCGCATTTCGAATGATGCATACGTTCTTTTACTTCGTGCTCCTTTGATGAGCAAACGTTGATCTTCAGCACTGTATATCTGAGCCAAACTGGTTCGTACATTGATGACGCCCAGCAGCTGAAGGTCAGCATAACTAAATTCATCTTGGCTGATCGAAAATATGAACCATAACCGACACACTGCCCGCACCTGTTTGCAATACAACGCAGCTCTGTAATGTGACCTCGCGTACGCTTGTTTGTCATAAAAGTAGCAATGCCCGACGCCCTGTATTATTTTGGCCCGCAACTCATCATCGTAGACGATTTCCGGACGGCAATTGGTTTGCAGATCGACAACGTGCTGCGTAGCATCAGCTTAAAGGCAAAAATTCATGATTAAACGACGCTGAAACTTGGCACATTAACTGCGCTTAGTACAAAACACTCGGAATTTCTGCAAATTTTTGGTTGCGTCGTATGTTTCACACGCCTGCACCAAACATGGAGCTGTGAGATCAGCCAATCCAAGGAAGTCACAGCGTTTTCTCGAATTTTCGCGCAGAATTGAATGAGGCACAACCATCCAAATTATGACTTCAGCCGGACCCGGACTTATAACTGGACTCTCATCGTGGGTGCTGGCAGTCACGCGAGAATTTTCGTAAGTGTCTGAGAGATACAGAGCTGATTTTTAATCCAATAATTAGGGAAAACGCCTTACTTTTCTGAGACGGCTAAGTCACAGCTCCATGCGTGATCTGAGCGCGTCAAAAATACCACGCAACAGCTAAAATTCTCTGAAATTCCAATTTTTTAAATTTTTTTTGTCATTTATGTCATTTATCATTTATTCACAACATCATTATTATGTGGAAATGCAGAAAAATTGGTGTCTATGAAATGGCAAAAGTGGGAACTGAGTCACGGTTGAGCTGACTTCTTTCAAAACTGCGCATCAAAAATTGAAACAAAAACAAAATTTTTGGCTGGTAACAAGGCTTTTTGGGTTAAAAAATACATCTGAATCTATTAGAGCGAGTGTTCTTGACACGAGCACGAGCTACGGTAGTGCCATCGGATTGATTGTGGTATCAAACAAAATCCCAAGCGTTTGTCCAAAAATGTAATTTCAATCGGTACTGCGAGAACTCTTGTAACGTACCGCATATTTAAATTTTTATGTGTGGAGGTCGGTTCCATATACTTTTGAACTTTTGGCGGCCCGGGCTCAGACCCAGGCGAGATAATATTTTGGCTGTGCTGTGAGCGTTTTGGACTAAGCCTGGTTACTTTCGCCAAGTTTTAGCGAAATCGGTGAGAGTCGTTTAATCATGATGAATTTTTGCCTTTAACACGATACGTACTTAAAGGCAAACTACACCAACACGAGCCCGATTTCGAAATTGGTGTGCATCAAAACGAATAGAAAGAGAAAATCATCATGCTCCACTTTGTATCCTTCAACGTGTAACATTTCCCAAATCAGCAGCCACGTCAGAATGTTTCACTATTCTGCCAGCTGCGAAATCGGGCTCGTGTTGGCGTAGTTTGCCTATACGTTGGCAACATGAACAAAGTCGGCCAACAAAACAAATTTTTATATTTGTGCAAGCCAGAATTTCACTCTAGCCTTTTCTGTCCGTGCAGATGAACCCTTCTTCGTCCCTGTAGCTCGACTCCAACAGGAAACTGTGAGCTTCTTCGTATTCATCCAAGTCAAAACTCAAATCCAACTGCAAAGCCATGTGTTCCGTTGGGAAGCGATCACGATCACGACGAAACCCCAGCATGAAATGTGGCATCTGACCGTCGTCAGTTACGTATACTCTGGCAATTCTTTTGGGAGAAACTTTTCAACCGCGTTGCCTGATCCGTAAAGCGCGATGCGTGCACTGGCTACAGAAGTCACGTGACCGCTATAGCCAGTGCACGCATCATCGCTACGGATCAGGCAACCAAAATCCCCCAAAAAAAATCTACGTCTGTCTGAAAAAGGACGCATCTAACGCTGTGTAACGTTTGATACCACTGATGGTCGTTTTTTTAAATTGTAAAAATTCTCCATTGACACGTGTAATTGCACTTGCGCATTTGGATCAAATGGGTGTGGTGTATAATGACGTTGCGTTGCGTGATCGCACACAAAGCATGTAGTAAAGAGAATGCTTCAGACCTGCGGCAACGTGGTTGATCTGCTAGATTATTTTTAGCTGAAAACGTTTTGTGAAAATCACAAATAAAACAGTGGCTAAAAGTGACTGAACTTGAAAATCAGGATTGATTTGATGAATTCTTATATGGCCATTGTGCGGCCAATACCTTATTTTCCTCATCAATGGTCACATAGTGCAATCCGAGCCAGTACCGGGTTTTCTCAGTGACAGAAGAGTTTCGCAGTTGAGAAATGATATATTGAGCTTCTGCAAAATCGTTGAACACCAACAACCGTTTAGATGAAGACTGACATTTGGAGCGCGCCGCCTCGTACGACATTTTCGGCCCGTAGTCTTGAAATGTGCAAAAATTAAAGAAAAGCTATGACTGCTGGGTCAGAGTCAAACTTCTCACATGTGGCGGGGCATTTCGACCTGGGTACCCACGTTACCCATGTTACCCATGTTACCCAGCCACAGGGTCTGCGCCACAAGCCTGGGTACCCTGGGTACCCAGGTCGAAATGTTCTCGAAAAAAGCGTGGGTACCCTGGGTACCCAGGTCGAAATGCGCATGCGCTTGCATGCACATGCATGCCGACTACGGCGTAAGTGTGAAAATGATAGTCAGAAAAACAGCATTTCCGAACACTGTAACGCCGTATCACGCCGCGGGCTTAGTCATGATAGTTTGAATAATAACAACATGCAGCCATACATGGCGTCGAAACGTGTTTGAAAAAGTCAATTGGAAAAACACAATTAGAAAAACACCACTATTCATTTGACACATACAGACAGGCTTAGTGCAGTCGTGATAGTTTGAATAATAACAACATGCAGCCATACATGTCGTCAAAACGTGTTTGAAAAAGTCAATTGGAAAAACACAATTAGAAAAACACCACTATTCATTTGACACATACAGACAGGCTTAGTGCAGTCGTGATAGTTTGAATAATAACAACATGCAGCCATACATGTCGTCAAAACGTGTTTGAAAAAGTCAATTGGAAAAACACAATTAGAAAAACACCACTATTCATTTGACACATACAGACAGGCTTAGTGCAGTCGTGATAGTTTGAATAATAACAACATGCAGCCATACATGTCGTCGAAACGTGTTTGAAAAAGTCAATTGGAAAAACACAATTAGAAAAACACCACTATTCATTTGACACATACAGACAGGCTTAGTGCAGTCGTGATAGTTTGAATAATAACAACATGCAGCCATACATGTCGTCGAAACGTGTTTGAAAAAGTCAATTGGAAAAACACAATTAGAAAAACACCACTATTCATTTGACACATACAGACAGGCTTAGTGCAGTCATGATAGTTTGAATAATTACAAGTCAATTGGAAAAACACAATTAGAAAAACACCACTAGACATTTGACACATACACACATTTTAGATTAGCACCCCAACACCAATAAGACACCCCGACAACCGTGAGACCGTAGTGGCGCACCTAGAACTGGGCCACCCAACGCAACACAGGCAACACACAACACAGAACGCGCAGGCATGCGCGTGCATACCATCACAATGAAATTCTGTATAGTTAGATTATTTTCATTGTTATTTTCCAACAGGACGCGCAGGCATGCGCGTGCATGCTGCATTCACAAGCTAATGCGCGTGCAAACTAAATGTGCATGCAAATACAAATTTATTTTCAATTGGGTACCCAGGGTACCCCAAAATAGGAGAATTCGCGCGCGCGCGAAATCTTATACATGGGAAAAGCAGAAATTCCAAAACTGCGACCTGGGTACCCACAGCCGGCAAAAGGCAGATATGCGAGGCAGCCGCAGCCAAAAAAACTGCTTTTTGCCAATCCCGAACACACGTGGACATATTTAGTTGATACCCTGTAATTCCAAATCTTATTTCCGCTTTTTTTGAAAAATCTGCTTCCTATCTTTTGCATGGTGGGTAACATGGGTAACATGGGTAACGTGGGTGCCCAGGTCGCAATGGCCTGTGACAATGTAGCATTTTTGGGCATCGGATATTCTGATTCCAGATACGCACGTTTCGTGATGTATTTGAACAACAGTGGTCAATATTTTGGTTGGTCACAAAAAGTGAACCAATCGCAGATAGTCAATGTTTACTGCCAAAAGAAAAGAATAAAGAAACTCACATATGTCGTACGTGTAGTTCAGCCATGTTCGAACCAGTGAGCCGTTGTGAAGATTGTGAAGATCAGGGACGTACCTCTTTGCTGCTTTAGTGGCATCTATCCGACAGATGAAATTTAATTTTGTGTTCTTGCAATACGATTCTAAAAGAATATTCAATGTTACGATTGGATCGTGTGGCGACGTCTTTTACCCGCCGGTTCAACTGATATTCATATCCTGCGATCAACGCACCGGTATTGGTGTTCTACTGTATTTCACAGAACCCATTGGCTCTGGACTGAATTGGTAGGAAATGAGCCCGGGAAAAATTTTCAACTTCAAATATAAAACAACAAGAGGTATGGTATATTACCTTGTGCCCAATACCACAATCCGACTTTGGTGTAGTCCAGTCGCATGTAGGCACACGCCTGTGATAATGAAACTGATCTTCAAAAACACTGAAACATTCGTGGGTGCCAGCCAGTGGGCCTTTTTGTACCAAAGACATAATGGCTTGGTCCCACGCACGATTACTTCGTGCAGAGAAAAAAATGTCAGTATAAAATGGTTCGAGCGGAGCAATTTGGGTAATTTGAGTCCAAGGGCTATAAAGTATAAAAATTATACCACTCACACGGTCGTCTTGTTCTTCATAGTGCACCAAAGCCAAAAACGTTATCGTTTTTTCTACTTCCCAAGCCACGGAACCATATTTGTCAAACAACAGCCCAAGCCACACATTGGTCGTCGAGAAACTTAGTGCAAATGAGTGGACGAAATCTAAAACGTAAAAGCAGTTGGTGGCACAATCTTGAAACAATTGTGATTTATTGCACCAACCAGCAGAACATCCCACATGAAGATTTTAAATTTAAAATGAAAATGACAACTATGATGGGTAGCGCGATACCATGGCTGCAGTGGAGAAATCATTGACTGAATGATTGACTTTATTGGTATTTACCATAGACATTAGCAATGACGCAACAATGTGTTACGACGCCAAAGCCGGGTTGGGCAAAAAAACGACGGCGTTCTTATATTTAAAAAAAACGTCTGGGTTTTGATTTTAGAGAAAGCTCAATATTTCGTCCAATATTTGTCAAAAAATTTTCGACCAATCTTTACTTTTGTAGGAAAGATCGATATACAGAGTTTGACGTTCATGGTCGACCCCCCTGTAAGTTTGGTCAGATGATGTGGGCCAATTTGGATTGTTTGCAATTGCAACTCACTGAAAATGGGTTGAAATACGTCTTTGCCTTACAACACACAGAATTACTCTGTTTAGCCATTGTTTAATCCTAGAACGTAACCTTTTTAAATTTTTGGACCATTTTTTGGGCATTTTGGCGGTTTTGAAAAAAAATCATTTTTATTAAAAAACGTTTTAAAAAACGAATTTTTAAAAACATTTTTGTCCAACACTGCGCCAAAGATGCTTGCTTCTTGCGGTCCTTGTGCACCAAAAAGCCAATGTTTAATAACATACCTTGCTCAACGAAGGATGTGATCCACACCAGGTGGCTGTGGTGCTTTGCACAGTGAGCTTTCGCGTCCGGTTTATTTTTTGACGTGTTGAAATACTTGAAACAGTGCGTGCCTCCTAGAACACAAAATTTATGTTGCCTTCTTTCAGAAAATCATGTAGTCCAAGCTAACTGCTGACACCGCAACGTTTCGTGAAATTGCAAAAAAATGCATTTATTTGCTTCGTGCGATCCTTACTGTAACGCGGTTAAATAAATATATTCAACACTTACGCCACAGAGTCCAAAGTTGAGGGCATTCATACACGGCGTCGACATCCTCGTCATCTGTAGATGGCGCCGTTTCGTCTGGCGTACATTTCGATGTGTGATCACAGATGGGACGTTTGCATATGACTCTATGATGGTTGTCACACCGCTCCGGAACCAAAACTGGAAGTTTTGCCTTGCATAGTATTGTTCATCTTACACATTTTTAAATTAAACTCACTGCGGTTGTCAGGATTCGACGAAGGCTGATGCGGCATGGATTTGTAGCACATGCCAGGGTCGAAGTCTTCGTGAGAGGATGTGTTGCTGATCGGGGGCAGCCAGTCGACAATGGTGCCGTCACTCCATCTGTTTAGTGCAACGTATACGTGAAGTCTTCACTTTCCAATAGCACTTCAACCGCCCCTCCAATGAGTTCTGACTGTAACCAGCTCTATTCTTTTGCTCATTGAACTGCGGCAAAAATTTTATTGTTTGGCAAGCGTTGTTCATCTTGAGCATAAAGGACTTTAGTGGCAAGGTTTGAGAGTGCAGTGAGGTGTTCATGGAAAGGAATGACCAACAACACAGTGTATGCAGTAGGGATGTGATTTAAACTTACGTGAAAGGTCGGCCAAGCGGCTTTTTAAGTCCAACCCAAAAACCATCCATCCGCTGATGATAAGCCTGAAAAGTCAACAATCGACACGAGCATGGCAGGCGCCACCATTATTGCTAATTTTGTTCCAAAGCTGCATAAACCAGTTTTTACCACAAATTGCACTGTTTCTTCTGACGTGGTATTGTATGCAGGTTTCAAATTCGTTACCGAAACTTGTCAAAACTCTGCATGCTTTTACATAGGCTAACCAATTTGTTCACAAACGTCCACTCGGACAGCGAATGAATTGATGCGATGCGGCCTGAACTTTCGCTGCGATGGCCTAGTCGGCTGGACGGACAGTGGTCGATTTCCCAATGCCGCGTGTCTCCAAACGAGTAGCAAAAGGTTCGATTCGCCATTTTCGACACGCGCATTGTGAACGGACACCAGTTTAGCGCCACAGGCCCACAGACGCTCGCAGCTTGAGTTGCTTCTTGAAAAAATGAGAGTATAATGAACGCTGTATATTTAAAAAAAACACGATAATATGAGAGAAAATGTTAAATTAATAAATCACTGCAGGTGTAAAGATCGAATTCATTCTTACCGAGATAGTTATCGTCCACTTGGTCGTCCAAAGACACCCAGCCTTGGCACAGAGCAAATTTAACTTTAATGTGGCAATCTTGATACCGAAGCGAGAAATGGTAACCGGTGCCATACGGGACTGGTCCTGACATATTATAAAGACAACAGTTAACTTTTTATTATTGTTCAAAATTGGAGTTGCGGCGACATCGTGAAAATAAAGTGAAGAACATTATTGGGCTCGCAGGCCCAACTTACTCGCCACCAACGTGAGACATTGCAAGTTTGTTTCACTTGTGTTCAATTTTGTATAGTTGAACTCCCTAAACTTTAGTTCATCGACATTCTTAGCGTCAACATCTTCGAGATCTGTCCAACGCAAGTTCGGAATGTTTGGGTCATCTCGGGGACATGCCTCACCCAAGCCGAGGTATGCCGGGCCGAACAGATCTTCACGATCCCTTATCCTGCGAGCCTGGAGTTGTAGGAAAAGGACAAAAGACTTTTTTGTAGAGTGGTAGTACTACACAAAAAGTTGCACGGCACGTACATAATACGCGTAAACATTCATCGCATCGTACATTTTTTCGTCGGTGTCAACGACGGCAAGATGAGCATGAGGTAGTCCGACTGCAGCGCAACGCCCTTCTGCGCCCACCCAAGGTTCCTCGAAAACCGGCATATCCAACAAACGATAACAGATGTATCTGAGCAAACAATGTTCATGAACCCTGCAGTCTGAAAACAGCAAAATTAACTGAAGTTATTCAGAAGAAACAAACGCCGGCGCGAATAGGGTGTGTAGTTGTTGCAAATGGTATAGTCCAACCACGAGCTCATGAGACGACTCTTTTTAAAGCTTGCTTCGCCAGATTAAAAAATGCGCTGGTTACACGGGTTTTCGCAAACAAAAGAAAGAGATTGGGCCGAGAGAGATGATGACAAGTTCCAGCTGGCTGACCTCAATTTGTTGCGTGCTTACGAGAACAACAACGTCGTTCAACACACAAATGTTTTGGGAGCCAAAAGGGAATTTACGCACCGAGGTGGAGAGCGTGTTTTTAAAAAATACATGCGTTTCTCATTCTTTCATTTCCGAAATACGTGGCACCGGAACATATTATTGGATCCGTACAATTCAACTTCAAAATAAGTCGTCTCATGAGTTCATGGCTGGATTAGTATGATACCAACCAGAACAAGACAAATAAAAAAACAACCAAAAAACCTCCCAAAAAAAAAAAAAAGAAAAAAAAAACACCCCCCCCCCCCCCCCACCGAAAGAAACCCCCCCCCCCCAAAACAAAAATACGTGTCGCATTTCCTTACTTGTTAGCGGATCCTTTCATCTTTCGCGGTTTGGCTGGCGATATCCAGCTATATTCAGGGTTAGATTCTTCTCTATGTTTGTCGCATAGTTGGCCAACTGAAATGAACGAAGTCAAAAAACCGTCGCAAACTTTTCATTTCGATTCAGTATTGGAGATCGGATCGAGGGCAAAATGTTGGATACGACACTTGGTTTTATCGCAGTCGGGCTACGAAATAGGTCCCCAGCGCTTATAGTGAATTCCTCACCTTCCTCAGCTGTCGGCTCTTTTGTGACTGAAGTCTGGGCGTCACAAAAAGGTCCAGCAAACAGCAGCGCCAGGGCAACCAACAGGCAGCAATGGACCATCGTCAGAGAATCATATGATAAAGCACAATGGTTTCCTTTCGGCTTTCGGTATCACACGAAACGTTTGTCTAAAAAAGAAGTTGCGAGTCGGAAGAAACGGATTTTGACCTTTTGAAGTTTTCCGAAACTGATCGTAAAACTAATTGTCGGACCTGTACATTACATTATGTGCTAAAAACCACCACTAAATCATTGCTCTTTGTGTCTGAGACTGTTTTTGTGTACCCAGCACTGCGTAAAAGGAGGATGTTTTTTTGCTGCGTGGTAAAGGCGGTCAGAAGTATCTTGATGAAAAAACGGTTCTTAATGTACTGTAGTTACTTTGACCACATCTTTTTGGTAATATTGTAGTCGCGGCCTGGTCGGGCGGGAGCGCAACGTTGACAGTATGTCACAGTTATATTTCAATCGAAAGCCAAATTGTGGGGTGGCTGCGATTCCTTAGATCCCCATATTTTGCTGTAGCTATCTTTGCACTCGATTGAAATCGGCCATCTCACCTCACCTGCCTCAGCCGTCGGCTTCTTTGTGACTGAGGTCTGGGCGTCACCAAATGGTCCAGTGCCAGTGCAACCAAACGGAACCAATCGAACATCGTTAGAATGCGTTCGTTTGTCAAATTTTTATTTCTACAGCTTTAGATCAAGAACCACCAGAAATAAAACCAACTGTGGTTTTTGTAAAAAGAATGCCGAACAAACCACACACCGACATTTTTTGGTGTCATGCTGTTCATAAGAGCAATTGTCATCAGTGTTCGAACGGGATTCATTTTTAATCCCGGGATCGGGATCGGGATTGGGATCAAGAAAGTGTCGGGATCGGGATCGGGATCGGGATCCCGGTTTTGAAAACCCGGGATCCCGGGATCGGGATCGGGATTGACCAGATAGTCCAAAAGCAATGGTTTTTATCATTTTATGCATAAGATGCAAGTTAATGTCACAGACAACCATGAAACATGTTTATCACACATGGATAAACACCCGGAACAGTGATTAAAGCCGATTGAAAATCGAGAATAGCTGATGACGGAGAAGTTAGTTCAAAGATCACAACTGTAGTCGATCAATGGCAAAGCCATTGACAAAAAGACAAGCATTTCACCATTTTCTGGTTTCAAGCATTATCTTTTGTCATCAAACAAATCAGCTGCACTGGAAAAGAGCTGTTCAAAAGGCACGCTCGTAGGCGGAGCGCTTAGATATTTGAAAGCTAGACGTGCCTGTCGCGGAAACTTTGTCTCATTTGTTGCCCACCATGACAACATTTCCTCGAAACTGAGTCCCTTTGTTCGATGCAACTTTGTGTAACCGTTCAGTTCTAGCTGGGCTTGTTGATTGGTGGTGCTTGCGGTTTCATCACACTCGGAATCAGCCGTCGAGCACCTCTTAGGGCGCGGCCATGCAAACGCGGGCGCGGGTCGCGGGTCATAAAATTGTTGTATATGTCCAACAATCGCCCCGCGTTTGCATGGCCGCACTTGCGGGACGCTGTTTGCGGGTCACTTGAAACATTATTTAGCCATTACGCACAAAAATGAACCAATCAGCGCTGTGCTACGGCAGTCTGCGACGTTCGTTCGACGCTGATGGGTTAAGTTTTGTCTGTTGCAGCCAAACAAATGTTTCAAGTGACTCGCAAACCGCGACCCGCAAGTGCGGCCATGCAATCGCGGGGCGATTGTTGGACATATACAATATTTTTCTGACCCGCGACCCGCGCCCGCGTTTGCATGGCCGCGCCCTTACAACAGCTTGGCGAATTATGATTGCATAATTTTTTACTTTTTGTTCTCAAAACTTAATCCCGATCCCGGTACTTTTTTGGGCGGGATCGGGATCGGGATCGGGATTGTCTTTTTCAAAATGACGGGATCGGGATCGGGATCAGAAAAAGGGCCCGGGATCCCGGGATCGGGATCGGGATCGGGATCCCGTTCGAACACTGATTGTCATATTCTGAAAACATTTTTGCTCTTCGTGTCTCGAGGCAAAAGTGAACAAGGCTGTATCTTTTAGTTAGCATTTTGTTGCGTGGTGAGCGGACAGAAGTCTCTTGGAAAAACACGTTCGGTGACCTATTGTGGTAATGTGACAAATTTCAGGTGATTATAAAGCAATTACAGTTGGTTTTTTGCTAGATGTACACAGATGAAGTCAAAGACTGAATAAAAACTGAAAACATCGGTTTATTATGTTAAAACCCGCTTCAAAATTTCATCAGAATTTCATCGGTCTAGGGATATACACTTGTGTTTTCAAATTGACAATCGGTTCTATGCGTGCAAGACATCAAATTTTATTTTTGCATTAACGAAGAAAATGCAAAGCAGACCAGCGTCACGTGGTCGCAACAAGTATATGGGTTTTCCGGTTACAGCCCCTCCGGGGCCCATGGGGCTCTATTCGGGATTTTTTTCGTTCGGATGCCTAGTTTATGGTCCAAATTTTCCAATAAAAAGGAACAAAACCAGCTATTTTACTTAATAATACGTACTTTTTGGTCAAAGTTTTTGTCTTTCACTCGTATAGAGCCTGAATTGCGTCTGTATGACACAATTATCTATATGACACAAGACGTAATATCTATCTGGCAAGCAGGTACGAACCACATTCAAAAAAAATTTTTATATGATGCCCTATTCAGAAGACGGTTCGAATAAAACCCCATGGGGCTCTATTCGGGAATAAAAATAATTTTTAAAATCCGATTTCCCACCAACTACCGAACAGAGCCCCAGGAGCTGTGACCGGAAAACCCCGATAGTACACGGACAACAGTAAAACCGACTTGAAGAGGTCCCAATCGGGCGAAAAGCACTGATTTCGAGTATTCGTTAAATCGAAAATTAGGCAAATAAAACAATTTATCCGATCAAATGTCATCGCCGTCCTCCCTTCTCCAGTCTCCATTATTGGCAATGATCGGGCGAGAGGTGTCCGTCGTTTCATCACATCCCGAGTCGACCATTTCGCACAATTCACCCAGAATTCGACCGACCACAATTTCGCCGTGAGATTCGGACACAACTAATCGAAGCATCAGGTAGACGTCGGACGACACCGATTCGGCGAAATACGAACGTTCGTAGCCACCCTGTAATTTTTGGGGCGCAGCCTTGTATATCCGTGTAGCGGTAAAAAAAATCTTGATAAAACGGCCATCTTGAGCGAGTAAAATTGATATGTGGATGTCTGCATACTCGAATCCCTCTAGAAGCACCACATTAGATACTCACGTCGAACTTGTCGTTGGTTATACTCTTTGTTGGGCCACTAATCAAAATTGCCACTGTCTTGGAATGCCTATTTTTGCTGACAGGCGGTGCACCAGGTCATCGTCGGTGGCAACGCTGTCAGCCCCGTTGTATACCACTGAAAACGCTGACCTGTTTGGCAGCAACGCGCATCAACCGCTCCACCCAACTTCGGCGAGCGCAAGTGCAATCGTACAACGTGTAGAGAATGTTGACGGCTACTATTGCGCTGGTGAAAATAAACCAAAACGACAAAACGGCCACTGTTGCGTTGCAAAGTGCGTGATAGCGCGATACGCATGTGGTTTGGCGACCTACGAGCGCAGAGTATGAATACATATAGTTGTGAAAGTTTGAAAAATGAAACAAACACAAAAATCGGCATATCTCAACCTTCATCTAGACCGTTGATATTCAAGGCGCACAGAAATTCGACGGGAAAAGCAGTGTTGGTCGGCCATGAACTGTCGTTGGACACGAGTGATTGCTGAACGGACGGGATACAAATTTGTGTCAGAACATTGGTGGCCTATCCGGTGCCCTAGGACATCATCGGTGAAAAAATAAAGTTTTCTTCTAAGAAACGCACGATAACGGATCCAACATCAATCAGGGTTGTGACGTGGCACAACACCAGCGTACAGTTGATCAAATGCAACAGTTTTACGCCAACAATTGTCACAGTGAACATCGGTAGGCGACACCGTCCCCAGTTCACATGGATGTATCGGGCAAGTGATGTTTCACGGCTGCATACTGAACCGCCCGTGTAGGATGGGGAGAGAGTGTGTGAAATGGTCGAGCGTTTAACGCCTGAATAACAAATAGGATGGCCGTTGAATCATGTCAACCGTGAGGCATTCAGTGAGAAAAACGAGCGCTCAGAACAGGAAAAACGCGCACAAGTTAAAATAAAAAAAATCAGTTGGAGTAATTTACAGCCCGCTTCAATCGGCCATTGAGGTAAACCGAAATGCTGAAGAGCTTTGCGAAGGTTCTTTCTCACTTTAGTTTGCTTTCGCAGGCAGGTGTTTGCACCAGGGCATTTTCGGTAATACTGACGCAGCAGATGGCCGCTACGTAAATCCCAAAGTCTTATTTCAACAAAACCAAGCACCAACCAAAACATTCGAGGGCTCCAGTCCACAGCCAGTGAGGCAGATGCAACGCCAACGCTATCACCAACAATCTAATCGGCAGTGACGTCAAATGCACGGTGCCGAAATCATGGAGTGCCAAAATTTCGCTCCTAATTGAGCATTGATGGTTGACGAATTTATGCAGCGTCTCGTTTTCGAAAATGAACGGAACACAGTCAATTTGATTTGACGCTGAAGTGCTTAGACCGAGGACCAGTGCAGAAAGTATGAGCACAAATGGGCTCACGTGTGTGACAAGCTGATCGCAATTGCTCGATAACATTTTCGTGACTGAAAATCTTGGAAATTTTGATGAAAGACGTTGTTTCGAGATTTCCAGGAAAGAGGAAACGTTTCGAAATACTGATGGTGGCTTTCCGGCAACACGCGAGACACAGGCAGCTAACCGCCAAGCTCCGTGCAGCAGTGTGTACACCAAACATGGGGACAAAGAGCCACATTGAATTTTAGTCAGTGCAAAAAATGTGCAGCATCAACGCATCGAAACACCACAGGGATGCGCTCGATGCGTTAAGGGATCGTCAAGCATTATTGACAACATTGCTCATATGTTACGTTGTGTCACTAAATTTCTTCCGCATATATGGTGGGGAGCACAATGTACGTACGTATCGTGCGTCAGGACTTCGTCAGTGTTGCCGCAAGCATGTTTACTCATCCGCACTCTTCTTACTCAGTCTTCCATTCAATCTAAAAAAATAGTTGAAATTGTGAAAAAACAGCTTGTTATTGTGACAAACAAATAGTACATAATAGACTAACCTTGGTGCCTGACATTCCTACGTGACAAAATAATTGTTGCATTTGAAAAACCGTGAAAGCGTAACATCACGTTATGCCACAACAACACCAATAAGACGAGCCAGATTTTTCAAAAGCGCGCGCGCGCACGCGAGCGAGCGGCAAAGCGCGCAGCACACCCCGGTAAAAATGCAGTGCAGTGTGTGTGTGTGCTATTAGTTGGAGCAGGGTTACACACGGGGGCATAAATAAAATGGGGTTGTTTTGGCCGCGAGGAGAGATGACAGATGCCATCTATGCAACTGACAGGTGTTGGGAACACACAATAAGCCGACTGGCTGGCTTTGGAAGTGATTTTTAAAATTAGAGTTCGCATTTCAATTTGCAAACTGGCAGCGGAGTTTCTGAACATTTACCAACTTACATGTCATGTCACTATGTTTCACCAGACTGTATGATTCTTATCCATGCATGCGTTTGACAAGTGTTTTCGATTTGTTGATCTGTTCCTCTCACAACAATTCGCTGATCGGAAATGTCAACCGAACAAACTCAGTGAACAAATTCACAAAACAAAGTCAAACTCACCGTCAATCTCAACGTCAAAGTTCAAAGTCAGATGCTTCGGCGTCACGCTGGCTGATGGACAAGAGGCGATTTCCGTTGAGATTGATGGCGAGCTGGGACTTGGTTTGTGATGAATGCCAGCCCATGTCTCCTACCTTTGTATCCGCGCACCTGCACAAATAGAGTACAGCATGCATTATGTCAGGGGGTCTTGGGTGGAAAGACCATGTGACGTCAACCACAACACAGTTGGTGCAAACGTCACAGACAATTTCATTATCAAGTCATTCACACCGTGTGTTGTCTTCGCAGTTTGATTTCTTGAAACTCGAACAACAAATGTTTCACGGCATAATCTGTGGGATAATTGACCTGAAATAGACCTGTTACATAAAACGTTCAGATAAAATTCCGTTTATCAGATTTCAAACGGATCCTGAGTGTGATCACAGATCTGGAATCGCAACACCGCATTTTTCATAGATTCAATCCGATAGATCGGCGTTTTCTCGCCTTCTTGCGCTGGTTCTTCGGTTAGATGACCTGGAAATATCAAATAAATGGAATTCCGCCCGTTTGTTGCGAACCTTTGATTTACCTATATAGAGATGGCCAACCAAACTACGACGTTATTCATAAATCCCCATGCTGCAACCAACCAATAACTGCCAATTGACACCTCAGATTGGGTCGGTAATGCTCGGGCAGATGGCACTGTACCTGAAAATGCAAACTGCTGCAGTACAGCTCTCTGTTCCAGACTTTCTAATAATCCTAATCTGAACAAAGTATATGTACACGTGCATTGCAAGAACACGGAAATACTGTGGTCCCTTCATACAATAGCAATTGTCACCGTATAGTGAATAGAATGATGAAACATCAGACCCCGAAGAATCCAAATCAATGATATTGGATCGTATACCTGCACGAACACCGTGCGACCTTCGGTGCCGTCGAGCCAAAGTTGCAGCGCCTCAACAAGCTCGGTGAAATCGATGATCCACATTGGATACAGGATCAGACGATATTCCTGTGATCGGGTTGAGAACTTGATCTGGTGGCCGATCACGAAACAGTTCATCAAAGAGCGACCAATCTTAATCTAAGGCTTTGGACCTGCCTCGGATTGTCTCAGGAGTACACTGACCCAGATGTTGTGATTGTGGCCTCAGAGTTTTGTCCACAACATGAACAGCATTTCCAGTTCGATTCCACCATCGTAACACACGGACTAATGTTAATGTCGCGTATACGTCAACAGTAAACGCAATTCCTACCTTCTTGCGTGACCATTTTTGGCTGCACATGCGTTGCGTACACAACAACATATGGGATATACTACACTAGTATTAGCCTCATAATGATGTGTACACACCTTCAGCGCAGGACACACCAATGGTACGTGTGACAGCCACAACACCAAATGTCCGGCGAACTCCATGTGCAGCGTGAGCACCTCGATGTTGTACATCTGCGCACGTTCGACCCAGTTGAAGAATTGACCGCCGTTATTCACCGGACTGCAACACCAACAAACAGTGAACATTGGCAAGAACACGCAACGTGTTTCTACTCAGCGCCCTCAAATTTGTTCATTGTGGTGGCTTTTCTCAACTTGTAACAGATGCTTTTGAAGTCGACTTGTTCAGATTAGCATTTGAACAAGTTTGAAACTCGAAAACGCATTGTGAGTTTGCACGCAGTGATGTTACAGGCCAGCAATAAGATCTGCTGGAGGGGCTTTTTGGAGGCAAATTTGCCAGACTCGTTCGCACTGACGAGCCCTGGCGCCTCGATCTGTCTGCGAAAGCAGGGCGAAACAGACCAACGTTACTGCACTCAGTACATTGAGAACATCATCTCGAATACTAACTGCAAGCTTGCTGAAGAAGCTTGCTTGCTGCTTGTTGTAGAAGTTTGAAACCCGCTTTACAACAAACCTGATGGAAAAGTACAGCTCAACGACCTTGAGCGCCCGCGGATGTACAGCGTTGACAATGTCAACGTGTTGCGACATCAACAACAACGAACACAGATGCAGATGGGTGAGAGACTGGTCACGGACTGCACTGACTGAAACAAAAGTCTTGTTCTAATATTTCGTCACCTGAAACATAAGTCGTCGATAGTCGCCCCGCAAACGCAGGCACGTCCTGTCGCGACCTGTGTCTACAACGATAGAATTAGCCAGAAAGTTTGATGCCCTCAACGTGACACTCTGTTTTTGCAGTGCCATTCTCAGTTCTCAATTCTCATTCTCAATTCCTCAGTCTAAGAAACGGTCGCAAATTCCAGAGCTTGTAAATGACAAACGCGTTCTGTACAAGCGTTCTCAGTATTCCCAAGCTAAAAAGTGATATTCGCCAAACACTTACTCAAGTGTTGCACATAATCCTCACTGGCTGCTTCGCACATCAGCGGCAAGGAGAGGTTAGTCAATTTATCGCAATGTTCCAGTGCTGTCAGAACCGGCTTCACTGAAGATCGTAGGGCGTACGTGGTCCTGAAAATCAGGGATCGTTGAATTTTTTGTGCTAGGAAGTTTTGTGCCACATTAACTCTAGTTGCAGCCAGGGTTGGGCAAAAAACGTTTTTTTTCAAAAAATCGTTTTTTTTTGTAAAAAAAACGTTTTTTAAAACGCCCAGATCACCAAAATATGCCCCCAAAAAGTTGAAAACGCTCATGTTGGGAAGAAAACGTGGTTAAATGAAGTAATTGTGTTCTGAGGCAAAATAAACGGGTTTCAACTTTTTTCCAGCGAGTTGTTAAGATCCCATATCAGACCCGCATCATGAGACCAACTTTGGCCGGGGTCATCACTGAAAGTCAAACTCCGTATATCGACGTATCTCGACAAAGTAAAAATTGGTCGAAAATTTTTTGAAAAAATGGGACAAAAATTGATTTTCCTTGATAATCAGGGTACTTTCCCTGAAAAATCAGGGAAGATCAAGGAAATTCAGGATTTAACAAAAAACGAAAAACGACCCAAGCGTTTTTTTGAAAACAACCTTCGTTTTTTTAAGAAAAAACGCCAGCGTTTTTTTTGCCCAACCCTGGTTGCAGCAGCCGAATAACTAAATAATCAAATATACATAGGTATAGCTCACCGATTAGTCTGTTGACAATAGGTGGTATAATCAGTGTAGCATTCCAAAGTCGCCTTGTGCTGATCAATGAGTTTCGATATTAACTCGAGACTGAACGCTGATTGGCCGAACTCAATCTGCAGATGTTTCAATCGGAAGGACGATGTCTGACGAGCCAGGTAGTCCAACAGCGGACGGAATCGGTGACGATTCAGACGACCGTAGTGGCCGACAATGGACAGGTGCTCGAGGCTGAAACAGCGACACGCCGTCAAACGTCTCGGAAAAAGTTGTACTTGAGCATCGTGGTGGTTGCAAAACATTTTAAAATATTTTCGCATTCATGATTGGGGACTACACATTTCAATGGGCGACAGAAGCTTCAAGCATGGAAGTTGCAAGCCACAAGGGAGTCTTGCGGAGGTCTTGAAGTTTTTCCTGCAGTGCGATTTTGCTCGAGAACTCCTATGTGCATAAAGTGTCACTGGCGCTAACTTGCACCGATGAGTTCCGAACAACAAACACCCAGGTTGGTCGACTGAATAATACCGCTCTGCAGCCTTGCTTCACCTGAGCATTGTTCGAACGACGAATCGCAAATGCAACGGGAATTTCTCCAGATCGATCGAATGCCGATCAATGCACATGCTCCACGATCGTTTGCTGATGCACGGCGCTGCGCGGGACAAAAGTTGAAGTTTTCTGGAACAATTAATTTTGTGTCGAAAGTTCAGCAAGAACTTGGCGACAAATATAATGTTTCAGTCGACCTTGATGCCGGAATCTCCCTCTGTTCCAGGAAGGATATTGTGAGCGACTTCTGCATCAGCCACGCTTCGGGCATGTCGATCAGGTCGGCCATCGCTTTGGACACGCGTTTCATTTCGAGCTGCAATTATTGTGACACATAATTTTGGCTGTAATAGTTTTGTCGTGTCAAATCAATTCGTTAAATGTTTTCGTCAAATCAAGCAAAAGTACATGAGCCCCAAATGAGAGCGATAAATAATGCTCGTGATTTAATGAAAAGATTGGACGCGGTGACTTGACGACATTACTATAAGCCATAATTTTAGTAGAAAATGTGTGCATTGGCACTGACAATGACCTGGCGCACCGGAAAACTTTTTTCTGTCTTTATGCAGAAGTACTGCTAGTGACGAAGGACAGTATAGCATTCTCACGCTCGGCAACAGAACCACGAAAAACCTCACGATTCGGGTGCCAAATGGCTCTTTTCTGATAAAATATTGTTCTGATCTTCACTTGGACACGAATAACACAATACGATACCTCACCTTATCCCTATAATCGTGCATGTGATTCACAATCAGCAGCATCACATGCAAAGGAAACGGCAGCACTTCATTGACGTTGCCTCTGCAACGACGACGACGTGGGGCCACGTCAAGGGCAAACAGGGCCAAGGCTGAGTTGGACATTGTTGTAATTGTAAAATTGAAACGAATTATAGATGAGGTCGGTACTTCTGAAAATATTGGGCCCACTCGTTGTTTTTGACTGAACACCATCTGCTTTCACCAAGATCCTGTGACTGTACAGTGAAACATTGCTATTCACTTGATGACAATACGACAACACCTAAAACAAGAGTTCAAGTGCGTTCAAACAATGGTGTCACTTTGCGCAAAAAAACAGCTACATAACGCATGTTTTCAGCGATCAGCGAGTCTTGGAAATCTGATAAGATGCGGCACATATATAAAGCTGTGTCGTTCGACGCTGCCCGAATCCTGCCCATACATATGCAAAGACTGCCGCGACCGCATTCTATTCATGATGCTTACAACCTATAGGGTGGACCAAAGATAGTACCTACTCGAGCAGCTTCTAAGCAGTGTGCAGCCTAGGTACAGAAAGGCATTTTTCGGGCATCTCATGTGCGATGGACCAGGGGCGCCTCTCTTGAAGTAAACTCAATTTTGATTGATCGCTTCAGCGCGCTATAAAGTGCATTAAGTTCAGCATGTGCGTCTTCAGGAGTTTTTTGGGCATGAGTGGATGTACAGAATGATATAGGTTCGGGTGAAAGCTGCTCTGCTGCGTAGTAGGTGCATAGCTTGGAAGTCCTCAGTAACTGTAATCTTAAGCACTATTGAGGGGTGAGATTGGCCATCGGGCACTTTAAAGGAGCAAGGAAAACCAACCTAGCACTTTAAGGGAGGTAGAAACGCCGACCTGGCACTTTGAAGGCGTGGGGCCGAATCGCTGTAAAAGTGAGGAAAAGTGCCCAAGCGCTTGGTATCGGGTAAAAAGGGCGTCGATCGGCCGTCACTGAGTCTAGTGCATAGATTAGTGAGCAGAAACTGAGTGAAAATGCGCTCGGTGAAAAAAGGGCGCCACAACGCCCTCGACTGCTGTAAACTGTACATGCGCGCTGTTTGTAAAAAAACTAAATAAAACACTGCCATACATTCCTTTTGCACAAAAACGGGCGTAGGTTTGCGCTCCCCTGATGCCGCACCTATACTGTACGTTTCATTGAAAAAAGGGAGTGAAAGGGCGCGTTCGGCGAAAAAAAGACGCCAATGTGCAATGCCCTTTTTCGCGCGCTTGAAAGCGTTGTTCAGCTGTCGGAGGAAATGGCAACGGGTTCAGCTCGGCTGATCATTGGCTGCGGACATCTCGGTTGGATCAGAATGCTGCTAAATTTTTGTGTCGTGGTCAGAAACTATTCAAAGGTTCTCAATTTTTATATGTCAATATTTGGCCAAAAAGATCTCCTCCGAGGACGTAAACTGCGGGTCACCGCTGCGTGGAATCGGTCAATTGAAAGCACGATCCAAATCCCGAATGTTTCACGAATACGACGGCTGACGGCATTGAAGAATCTACCAGCTGAGAACTTGTAATGAATTTTCTGGCTTGATTCTGTCATCTTGATAGCATTTCATTCTGTCGCTTTTTCAAAATTTTCAGAGCTGTGGATTTAATGTTCGAGGTTGCCCATCCGTCGGTGACTGCCGAGTACATCGAGCCGATATACTTAAAAGGCTAATTATTTGGGATGCAATGACTTTATTCTCCAGATCACCAGAGACTGCAAAGCAATTGATTTTCCAATTAAATTCTATAATCCAGATTTGGTCTCCCACGGCATTGGCAGATCCTGAAATGCTCGTTCTGTTTAACGCGTTGTGTCACAAATATACGAAATTATCATGTCAGCTTGTTATGTCAGTCTGTTTTGTCAGTCTGTCGGCTTCTATAGCGTTACAGCATTTCATAGTAATAGTTGTTGTTTGACAAGTTCAGCTCTTCAAAATGTGCGACTTTAACATCGTAGGTACGAGCCGCGAAACATCACATTTGAGCACTGTGCATTTGAGTGCAATAGTGTGGGCAGCAGTTCTAGCAGTTGGTAAACAAATTGGTTCAATGGTGGGTGGTCTCACCCCTTCTCGTTCAAACATTGAGCGCTTAACACACATGTGGTGGTCGTTTTGAAGCATGTTGGGTTATAATCTCAGCTCTGCAGTCATTCATTGACTGACCGTTGTCGCGAAACCGTTGGTGAGGGTTGGGGGCATCCCGGAGCAAAAACAATTACCCATGGCAATTTGCTTCATGCGACTTTTTTGCGTTGTGCGTTCCTTTCTGCGACTTGCCTGCTAGTTTTTGTTTTGGATTTGGCGGTTTAGTTTTGTCGCAGGTCAGTTTGTCTGTGCTATGTCATTTCAAACCAGTAAAATTACCATAACACGTTACATACAATAAAGTATGTAATCTGCAAGTGAGTTGAGCTTATAATTACACCGTAGTAATGCAGCATGCTGTTTGGGGGATTAACCGATCGGTGCT
>JASAMV010001891.1:0-15497 GCA_030248065.1 Rhynchonema sp. JSB1_4
CTATTCGGCTCGGCCCGTTTCCGTCTTCCGTCGTTCCGTACGATCTCTTGCTCTCTCCTCTTTCCTAGTCCAGTTTTTAGTAGGGTAGGGTAGGTGCGTATCGTTCCAATCGCAATTTATTTTTCCCTGGGAAAGCTCATAAAAAGGTCCAATGACCCGGAGAGCCCCCGATATGCTCATGTCTAAACCCCCGGTGTTTGCATGTTCAGTTACGAGTTTTCGGTTATGTAAAGATTATTCACTGGTTACCTTACCACTATGCCACAGCTCCACTGACCGACCACAATAACACTAATCACAGCTGTCATGTGAGCCGCCGTGAGCGACTTGTTTTCGTACTTTGTGATAGAGATCATGCGTGACAAGCTGGCTGTGCTGGGCTTTATTTGAATCCATTGCGCTTTTTTATTTGTTCATGAGATGCGCACGTCATCATTTCAATAAGCTTAGATTTTTTCATAACCAACTGAGTTATCACAAATGTTATAATCGTTTGGTTTATAGTGTGACTCATTTCTGTTTTGATATGCTGAAGCTTTCCGCCATTTATTTTTTCTGTACTTGCTTCTGAAACAACTTGTAATTTCTGACTCCGTGCCTTTAAAGTTGAGCATCCAACAAACGAACAACCAACCTTCTGACAGTTGAGATCGGCGCGGGCGATTCCAGTGAGTGCGAATTCGAACTCCTCGTCTCCGTCGCGCACATTCTGATTCGGATTGACGAGTCGCATGTAGCCGATTGCCAGGTCGTTGTTGGTCGTCGTTTTTCGGACCTCAGGGTACCTTGCAACCTTCTGAGGCTGAGTAGGGGTACCTTGCAACCATTTGCCTGCCATTACACAGTCGATATCAACACAAACGAATTCAAATCCAATTGCTCTCAAGTCTCGTATCCTCAAATTTCAGTGCAGTGGCCGAGGGCGCGAGGCCGTTCGTGTTCAGTCGCAAGCGTCCGTCGTCAGTCGACAGTAGTATATGTACGTCTATGCACCAAAATTGAGGCGCCGGCACGAGGCGCCGGCACGGCCCCAGTGGCTTGGTCCTGCCATGATCAGGGGCAAGCGCGTTTTGCGGGAATTTGAAAATAGCCATCACTGCATATGATTATAGGAATAATGACCTGAGAAATCAAGCCTTATGGTTACCCTTGATCAATCAGGCAATGATCATGATATTGTACTGCCGTGATAATAAAATCGTACTGCCGAGATGATAAAGGTGAAAGTTGACACACTGGTAACCCACGCAGTGTATACCCACAGCATTACGGTAATGTAAACACAGCCAGGTTGAGGGAACAGATTAGCTCATAACTTGGCTTAAGCAACAAATGGTTTGTGCCCAGAGGTGTGCAAGCAGTATGGCTTACGCATAGCTTACTGTGCACTTGAGCGTGTAATGTGATACTGGTCGTGCGCGTCTGTGTCAGTACCTCAAGTGTCTAACGCGCGTGCCAACAATGGTTACCAGCGCCAGAAAGGGACTGACTACCGTAACCCCAAGTGTGAAGGACATCACCAGACGCGTTGAAGTGACTGCAGGTATGAATGAATACAACTTTTATCATATTTATCGCCAGGAAAAAATCAAGACGACTGTTTTTTTTTATTGTTATAAATTTTTCTTATGGCCTTTCGTAACATCACAAATTTCACGATGTATGTATTTTTATTGAGTTGTTTTTGCTTTCAGCACGGTGCACTCCAGCACGATGGAGAAGCAAAAGAAGAAAATTACAAAATTTCAAGTTTCCGATTCAGCATACCGCAAGGGATACGGTATAAATACAGCTCGTCGATACACAACTATTGGTCGATTCACACACCCATACGGACAAAATCTGTATGCTGGCGAGAGCCGGTATTCAGCGCTAATGTGTGGTTTTAATTGGCGAAATAATTTCAAAGCCGACAGTACCACTGTTCCGTGTGATGGTACAACGGACGTTGAGTTCAGCCCGTTTGATCCTGAGATTCTGGTCATTCATTCGGAATACCTGGTGAGTTCTTGATTGTACCCAGACCGTTTTTTTTTAAATTACAACTGACTTGACCGACACCTTGATAAGTGAAAAGTACATGCATGCACATTCCTGCCTCAGGGTGTTTCGGCTGTGAAACTGAATCGCGACACCATGCAATTTGACCCGATTGCGCTTCGTTCAAACCAGAACCTGCAGGTCGGAGGAGCCCAAAAGAAGATCTGGACGGCGAGAAACCAGGTAGCGTCGTTTTTCATATTATATAGTTTTGGTATCATGCCCATTATGTTCACGCTTTGCTTGTGTAACTACAGCAGATATCTGGAACTGTGCCAGTCCCTTAAAAGCACAAAGAAGATTCACAACGATCTCTTTATAGGTGACTGGGCTGAGACCCGTTCGAGCCAACAATCGATGTGAACTTGCGTGGGACAACATGTTGAACATCCCGTACGTGTACGACGTGCAAGCGGACACCGTCGTCGACATATGGGCCAGTTCGACAGCACCGGCGGCAACGACGCTCTACGATGCCCGCGATGACATGCTATTAAGCATGTGCAACAATGCCAGTCGAGCACGATGTCTCCACAAAGGGCTGGTGGACCACTCGATTGGGGTGCTTGACAGACGCAACCAAGATCCGCGACCCCATGCAAGAATCACATCAACGCCCTTCGGCAATTTGTTCCAGTCGGCGCTGTTTGCCAATTCACAGCAGGTGGGCTGAAACTTGAAATAGTTTTAAGAGATTTTAGGCTGTTGAATTTTTGAATACAGCACTCGAACAAGTAAGTGCAAACTAACCTGCAATTTTAATAGCACACATTGCAGGTGGTCATCAGTGAAAGTGACCGATCATCAAAGGCATACAATCAACTCAGACTGTTCGATTTGCGCGGCTCAACGACAAAACCGCTCCAAACATTGACACCAGCCGAACGTGTGCCAGCACACTGCATGAATGCCGAAGACTCAAACGGAATTGTCGGCATGTTGTGGATGCAGCAACAACAAATGTATGTTTCACGGATAGAGTCGGTCATTACGTGAGTAGAACCAGTGTAGCTCTAGGGTGAATGTTGTGTGCTTTCAACCTTAGATTGCTCCGGGTCATCTGAATATCCTCGAATGTACCAAAGCACAAAAGAATGGCACTATTTCGAAATTGTTCGAGATTGCGACTCCCTAAAGTCCTTTATAAAACACAAACGTTCTTTGTTATAAAAATAAAAACTGTCCAGCACATGTGCAGATTACTGGTGCAGAGCGCCGGCGGTGCTGTTGCTGTGTTTGGGTTCTCTGGTGGCGTTCCAAATCGAACTCCGAATCGCGTGTTGTATCTGTACGGCGGTACCGAAGAGCGATTGATGCCAATGTCAACGGCATCGTACAAGCGGTTGGAAGAACGGTGAGTAAAATTATTGAAAAAGCTTGGTGGTCACGTGATCAATTACTCATTATTGACAATGATGCGGGTACTTGACTAGACTCCACTTGAATACCAGACTGCAAAAATAATATGCAGGTTTCGATTCGGACGAATGAATCCGGTGCCGTCAACCGATGTGGTCACTGTGGTCCCCACAAAAACTACAAACGTCTACCACATAGTGGATTTCACCAGTGTCCACAACCCACACATCGAAAAACGTACCATTAAGCCCGGAACGATGGCGAGCTTGAAGCCGGGATTCAAGGTAAGTATCGGGATGTGCGATTTTCGTCCTTATTGTCGACCAGCGCAAAATACACAAAAAATGAGCAACTTTCACGCTGGTTGAAATTAGTAATAGACGCATATCCGATCCGATCACCAAGATTTATATGGCTCTTGTCACTTATCATTAGCATTTGCAGCTTCGAACGATCAAGACAAACGCCGACGCGTCTGTCCAATTCATGAATGACGAATGGTCCGCGCGACTCGAAGACGACGACTACCCCAACAACAACGTGTACATGTACACTCAAAATCATTTCCTGCGTTGCAAGCGATTCAGGTAGGCTATGTATTATATAAGCCTAAATAATACCTTACTCATTTCACCACGTGTATAGCTAATATCCCGAAACAAAAGATGGAGTTCGTTACGAACTGCATTTCCTTGATGTTTCAGCGAGCCTGAGCACAAGGACAAGGGTGTCAAGCCACGTGCACCATCGCCCGTCAACATCAATACTGAGCTGGTCAGACAGCACTTGGATGACATCAACGATGACGATCTGCCGCCCACCCAACCTCCATCACGCAACGAGTAGGGACTAACATACTGTGAATAAACCACATTTACCTGCCGGGGACACGATGATAACATTTTGTTTATCAATTGACATTTGTTCTCGGGCTTGCAGTTTACTTGTGGTGCGCGATGGTGCTTTTCTCTTCCTTTACATTTTGATCATCGTGTAATGTTGCTGATACCTATTCTGAGTGTTCGAAAAATGTAAACGTGCAGCCTTTTTGTCCCTTTTTATGAACTGACTGTTTTGGTCAAGTTATGATAACCTTTACCAGTAGCTTGATGATAATAATCATGGTGTATTAAAAACACAGTTATACAAATAGCGATGTAGACTGGAGCTGCACAAGCCTAAGCCGTCAGCCTTCAAGAAAACACGTTGTAAAACTTGATAAGGTCCAATCACTTGGCACGCACACAAACCAATCGCAATCGCTGCGGATGCGTTTCATACATGCGTAGAATGAAATCGACGAAGTACATTTCGAAAACGTTGAAGCCGAATTCACCGTTCGGTGCCAGCCAGTTGCAGAGACAGCCCAGCTTGTGCTCAGTCGCGTACTGTTGCAGCTTCGCGTTGAACTCGTCGGGGTCGGCCAAGTAACGGTAACATTTCCACGCCTCATAGATTTGCCACAGAATGGTGGCTGGTTGTTGCTGGCAGAAACATGACCAACCGAATTGTTGCTCATCTGAAATAAACGTCAAGTTAGAACAGTGTTTAACTGAGCAAAGCTATTGAAGCTTTTAGGTCAGTTTTTGAACAAAAATTTGGGCGCTCACATTTCTGACAATGGCGCTTCAACAGCTCATCGTCGTCGAGGAAATTTATCGCTTTTTGGCAGAAGTACTCGCAGAACATGTCCGTCAATCGTTCTTCGTGCTCCGATTCAATGCACTGATGCTGGGACGGCAGATGAAATTCATTATTGTTTTCGTCAGCCACAATGGATTGATCGACATCCATTGCAATGATGCCTGAAACTGCAAGGCAGATTGGTTGCATAATTGTGCAGCAGCAGCAGACACCGACAGCACTAATTGCACACGGCTACTGGCAGACATGTATACAGACTGAACTTGAATGCTATAAGCAACTGCATTACAACTCAGTCAAGCTGTAATCTGATATGTCTACGTGGGCAGGCCTTACATCGTGGGCCACTACACTGCAGGTTATTTATTGCAGATTGTTTACAGAATTAGTTCGCTTTTTTATCATATTTATGTACGAAACCTCAACGTCATTGCATGGTATACATACAATAATGTTTACAGCCCGATTGTGACTTTGTTTGCAAGTGAAACTGCTGCCAGCGAATTTGGGTCAAATCGATTTTTCAGACAAAGATGGGTACATTTAAGTGTCCTGATTGTCCAAACGTTACTTTTGGTCGACGCAGCGAATTGCAAAGACACCGAAACGAGCAGCACAACAGCGATGACAGGTTCAAATGTCCCACGTGCGACAAGGAGTTCAGGCATCAACGATCGCTGACGGCCCATGTACTACAACACACGTCACAGCAACATAAATGTACACATCCATTGTGTTCGAGGGAGTTTAAATGGCACAAGGATTTACGACGGCATGAAGTGATCGCCCACAGTGGTACACCACCAAAGTTCACTTGCACGAAATGTGGATACAAGACAAATCGACCTGAAAATCTGAAGCGCCATCTTGAAACACACAAGCGGGAGCAAGATTGGCTGCGACAGCATAATTTGATGCCAGGTGTTTACCAGATGCAAACTTTGCTAGGGTCGGATTATATGAAAGACTTTTTGTTTTTGTTTTCGTAGACATCTTGTCAGCGTAGACCGACACCAACCAACTTTCGCGTTGTGCAGACGTGCGTGTTTTAGATTGGTTGAAAGGCTTGATTTACAACTGACGACGGACCCGGGTAAATCGCACCACACATGGTCTTGCGGAAGGGTCCGCGTGCAGATTAGGGCCTGATAAAAAAATTTTTATTCACATAGGATATTACAAAGGCATTAGCCTTCTATTTGATAAAGGGTTAAAAAAACAAGTAGACAAATCATGCAGTCTGGATTTTTTCAGCCAACTCCACACCCCACAGCAGCCAAACTTCGATTGGTGATGAGACAACAAGTGACACTGAACTGGCAGGTAACGGGACATTGTTTGATCAAAGCTTTGCGAAAAGTCATGTATAGTCCAGCCACGAACTCATGAGACGACTTTTTTTAAATTGGTTTGTGCGGATCCAATAATGCTCCGGTTCCACGTATTTCGGAAATGAAAGAAAGAGAAACGCGTGTATTTTTTAAAAACACGCTCTCCCAATCGGTGCGTAAATTCCCTTTTGACTCCCAAAACATTCGTGTGTTGAACGACGTTGCTGTTCGCGTAAGTACGCAACAAATTGAGGTCTGCCAGTTGGAAGTTGTCATCATCTCTCTCAGTCCGATCTCTTTCTTTTGTTTGCGAAAACCCGTGTAACCGGTGCATTTTTTTAATCTGGCCAGGCAAGCTTTAAAAAAAGTCGTCTCATGAGCTGGTGGTTGGACTATACGGCATGTCTTAAACATACACAAACTATAACAAATTCTTTTGAACTGGGGGACATCAATCCGAAAAAACAAAAGTAATGTAGTCGCTTTATGCACTGACTGCCTGGCAGTAGCAGTCAGAAATTTGGTCAGCAAGAACAGTAGACAGCGGTCAATGGACAGAGTGGAACAGGCAATCATTACAAGGAATTACTGGCTTGCCGGGTACTTCCCGGAAGTATAAATCGACCTTAATGGGGAACATTTTGAAATCTCTTACAGTTGAATTACCGCGACATCGAATACCACATGGTGAGGCGTTGACAAGTGAACCTGCAGGTATTCATGGCTTTGTCTGCCCGTGTACCAGAACACTAATGCTCTTGTCTCGTAAGCAATTCGTCTGCAAGCACTGCATCTAATCGTACCTATACCTCTTTAAGCAAAACGCTCACACACTGACACGACGGATGATGAAGTCCCGACCACATCTACAGGTACTGCAGTATGTATGTGACTCCAGGCAGTTTGGAAAGGGTAACAGAAACTAGAACACAAATACGTTACAATTTTATGCTAAAATCACGTGTTACAGCTTCGGACCAATACGAGACAGACACGGATGCTGACCAAAATCGAGACCCAGACGAGCCCGGACCAAGCAAACCTCGAAAGCGGAAACGTGCAAAACGAGTGTACGAAGCGATCAAGGACGGCGATGGAAATCAGTACTACAAATGGAAAGGTCAGTTGGGTTGTTAGGAAACTGCCCTCGTTGGGATACTGTATTCTTGGTTGAAGCAATTTCAATGTTTTCAGACATTGACAATGCCAAATTCAAAGCCGAGATCAGCAGGAAACCACATTTTTCGCGACAATTAAGGTCACAAGAAACTGACTTTCAAATTACAGTGAGTGGTCACTTTTTACGATTTTATGGTGCAGTACAGCAAGGCATCTACCAAAATGGCCCATCTTTCAGATAAAACCGATCAAGGCAGCAGATATTGACAATTTCTGGTCCGAAGTGCGTCTACGACTGAAACAACTGCTCGACCACTTTATTCAAAATGTGTTGCCGGCCGATTCACACGGACGTTTCGTGTTCAAGTTTGACAACGTTCAATTTCGGTATTCGACTCGGTTCACGTCCATGTCAAACATCGACATCGATGAAATCGTGGATGACTTAGGCAACTCACTCAACTCAAGCGAAACTCTTGACGTTGCAAAGCCGTTTGTGATCAACATGTCAGTTTTTCTTTTAGTTTCAAGCTGCATACTAAAAAGTACCTACATATTTTCTCTTGACTGTGAAGAATAACAGGTACAAGTGCACATTATTATAAATTTACTTCAGCTTAACGGTGCGAACTCCGAAAGGCGGTGCAGTGTTACCACAGTTCGGGCATCGGCGAACGAACGCGTCAAACTGGGTGCGCATCAAACGTTGCCTGGTGGACCCCACCAATCGGCTGCCTGCCAGCCGTGATGCCTTGTGTCTTGGCCGTGCCATTGCCGCTGGCATAGACTTGGCCGACATGCGTGCCGGTCAGGCCAAATTTCCAAGAAATTATTTTGGCCGATACTCAGAGTCACTTGAAAGAAAAACCCAGCGGCTTCATGCCGAAGCTGATGTTCCAACAGGCCTTGGCTTGTGGGATATGGAGCATGTCCAGATGTTCCAAGCACTGTTACGACCAAGGGGCTACCGGATTGTTGTCGTCAGAAGCGGTGACCTGATTCCCCGTCCTGTCCCCATGTGGACGCCTGACAGAGGCATAGAGGTCAAGAACATTGTGCTGTTCTTGTACGAAAGTCTGCAGCACTGGTACCTGTGCACATCGCTCAAAGCTCTGCTGAACCTGAGCGACATTTGTGATCTGTGTCTGACCCCAACACGGCGTTATGGCCACCGATGTCCGCTATCGTCCTGTCCCGAATGCCTGAGTCCGTTCTGTACGAATGAACAAGAATGGTTTCTGGGGCCAGAATACCCGTGTCAAGATTGCAACCGAGTCTATTACACCCAAGAGTGTTTTGACACACACAGAGAGGCCCAGGGCCAGAAACGGGCGTCTGACTGCGAGGCTCGGGCACTATGTACAATATGCAAGCTCACTTGCCCACGCTCAAAGCTTGATCCGCCCGAAGCCCACAATTGCAAGAAATGGTTCTGCAGACAATGCAACACGCACTGTGAACTCGACCACCGATGTTTCATGCGGACCCTGAAACAGAAAGGGGACGCTGCACAGGTAACCGTCCGTCCATTTGTAGTGACCAGCTTTTGTACAACAGATATAAGAAAGACCTCTAATTTTAGGTTGCTACTATGAACCGAAGAACTTTGTGTTTTAGGCAATCGATCACGCTGAGGATGTCAACGAGGCAGAGGCTGCCGATTTGGTTGACGAAGTATCAGAGATGGTGGAGGAGGCAGAGGTATCATAATTTTTATATGGTATGCACACAGAAAATTTGCATGCAAAGTTGTGTTGCAGATTGCTGGCCAAAAGTACTGCTTTGGAGATATTGAATGTTTGTTCCGTGATCGACAACACATCCCAACGTACATACGGGTCGAGGACCAATCCGGAACAGTGCTCAGCGACCATTATGGACCATCGTGCATGGCCGATTTCGTCACCGACCTACAAACAGCCAAGTACAATAAGACCGTCATCTACTTTCACAACTTCAGTGGTTATGACGGTTAGCAGAGATTTTATGAATTTGAGGGCAAACGCTCTGACTTGGTGACACACTGAGTGAAGTACATAGCTAATGTCACTGCGTATGTCACTTGAGAGCCCGCGGTCCCTCACACACCATAATTTCAGGCTATCACGTTCTCTACGATCTGCTGAAACACCATTTTGCGCCCAAGGTCCTGTTTCGTGGCTCAAAGCTTCTGCAGCTGAACCTGCCCGGCAACAAAGTAACGTTTCGATGCTCGTTGTTGCACATCCCAGTGGCGCTGTCCAAATTGGCCAAGACATTGGGAGTCGAAACGCAGGACGATCTAACCAAGGTGTGAAATATTTCAAGCTTTGTGTTGCCTTTTCGACAGGTTTATGCAAACATAAACGGTCCTTATAGTGAAAAAAGTATCCTACAGGACCGATTTCCATACACCTACCTTACGGACGAAACCGTTGGCTATGTGGGCCCACAGCCGCCACTGGAGCATTACATCAATGACAAGATGTGTGAAAAAGAGCTGCAAGAGACCACACTGTGGCATCAGGCTGAATCCCAACGGTTGAACGATTCGGGCCAGCAATTTGACATGGAGGCAACAGTGCGCAGCTACTGCAGCAAGGTGAGCGAGACAAAGTCAGCTGATCACGTGACCGTCAAGATGATCTGGCAACTAAACGTGTTGCCTGAAATTTCAGGACGTCCGCATCCTGCGTGTGTCTCTCATGCACTACCGTGCCATGATGATTGACATATTTGGGATTGATCCGCTCGAGTCCATAACAGTCACCTCGTACGTCAACAGGGTATTCAGGACACTGTTTTTGGTCGAGAACACAATCGAACAACACTCACCCTGGGGCTACAGGTTGGAAACTGCTGGTCTTGCATATTACAACGATAGTACAACTTGTGCAACGAATCAATTTTAGTCGGACCCGAAAGTCCAGCGAAAAAGAAACGAAATGGCTCGAATATCAAGCCAAGATTCGTGGCACCTACATTCTACATGGTCGCAACTCACAACAGCGCAAGTTGGGCCCGTACTATTTGGATGGAGTCAGCTTCGATCCAGACACCAGAAAATGGACCATCTACGAATTTCTGGGTTAGTTTTTCGTTGCTAAATCAGAATAAGCCAAGTCTGTTATGTTGCTCAATCAAATGTTGCTTTGTAAATCAGGCTGCTCGTACCATGGTCACTCGGAGGACAAAGAAGCGCACTGTCCCCTCAATCGTCAGCATCCACATGATATTCGAGAGTCACACTACTGGTATTATGAATGGAAGAAGAAGAAAGCGTTTTTGGAAGGACTAGGACATGAAGTTCGCACTTTCTTCCCAATTTTTCTGCCACAGTTTTCATTATGTATTTTGTCTCTACTTTCAGCTGGTCACGAAATGGGAATGCCAATACGACAAAGAACGTGCCCAAGAAGGACCGTTCAAGGACTTCATCGACAGCCTCGAAACGACTTTTTTGCCGAAAGCAGAGGCACTGCCACCCCAAGATGCTATGCGTGGTGGAAGGACCTCAGTGACCAAACAGTTCCACGAGGTCGGGCCCAACGAAAAGATCGCGTATGACGACTTCACTTCGTGAGTACTTTTCAAATAAAGTAAGCTTGATCGATAAGTACGTAATTGTAACCATTGGCAGGTTGTACCCAAGCGTAAACGCCTGCACTGAGGACTGGCAACGATATCCCAAAGGGCCTGTCACGTTAGTTGCCTTTGCTCTTCAGGGAGGTTGTAGCATCAGGACATCCTACTACCATTCCAGCGTCCATTTCAACGATTTTCCGGCGTTGGACACGTTTCTCGGGTTGGCCAAGGTAACGCTGCTGCCTCCAAAAGATCTCGCGTTGCCCGTAATCGGCCTGTTGTACAACAATCGCGTGCTGTATGGGCTGTGTCACACGTGCATGTCTGGTTGGTGGTTCATCTATTTTCTCTCTATTCTCTCATCTATGTTTACCCTTTTCGTGTCTGAAACGAAATAAAGTATTACTACTACTCTCACGTCAAAATTATTATCTTACTGGAGTTTCACTGCAGCTGGAGCGACGTCATACTGCACGCACACGGACGCCGAACGTGAATTGAAGAAGATCACATTGACGAGTTATGAGCTTCAACTTGCCATGCAATATGGCTATCAAGTGGTCAAAGGTACGCTATTATGCCTTACTGTAGCTGTAATATACGGTCATTGCTCTTGTTATCATTTCAGTGCACGAACTGTGGAACTGGAAGGAGTCTTCGACGGACCTGCTTCGGCGCGTCATCCTGCCATGCTACAAGCGAAAAGTCGAGGCATCAGGTATCCCGGATCACTGCAAGAATGCCGATGGCACAACCGATCACGCAAGACTGCTCGCCTACGTGGCCAGTGTCAATGCCAAGATGCCATCGCACCCAATCGACATTGATCAGATCCAATGGAACCCGGGGCTCAGAAGTCTGATGAAGTTCTTCATCAACAGGTAAGCAGCAAAACAGCATACATACTTTCAAGTACTCTTATCCTCTGGGACTAGATGTCACATTTCCCGTTTCTGGCCCTGTGTGTGTCAAACTCTTATGTTTCAGCCTCTGGGGGTTCTTCGCGCAGCGCTTGGACCGGACCAAGACGGAATTCGTCTGCGATTCGAAACGTCTTTGTGAGCTGGCGCACGACCCCCGTTACACCATCGTGGGATCCCACTTTGTCTACAAGGATGTGCTTTTGATTGAGTACAAGGATGCAGAGTGGTACATGCGACCGAGTGCAAAGACCAACATGGTGCTCGGGTGGTTAGTTATTGTGCACTGAAAAAAAATGCTAACACATAAAATACATTGTTACTGCTTCCAGCTTTACGACCTCTATGGCAAGGGTGAAGCTGTACAAGACGATCGCCAATGCTGGACTGGACATCGACCGGCTACTGTACATGGACACTGTAGGCTGTGGGGCTTTGTTGTCATTGACTCAGAGTTGCTGTTTGTTTCTTATCATGCCCATTGACCAAGCAGCGGTCGGTGCACAAATCTTGCACCCTTGTTTTTTTTGTCAGGACTCGCTCATGTTCGTCACACCAGCAGACCAACCGCACCCGACCCCTTTGGGCGATCATTTGGGCGATCTCACGAGCGAAATAGCAGCGCATGAGCGCATTCTCAGCTTTGCTGGCGTGGGCGCCAAATCTTACTGCCTACGTGTCCAAGACACGCGCACAGGCGATGTCAGGGACAAAATCACGTTTAAAGGTGAGCATTGCCCAGTTATATGATGTTTCAGTGTTTGAGAGAACAGGGGACCTGCGGCTTTTCTATGCAGGTATCTCAATGAACGTAGATGCGCGCGCAAAACTGACGGCCGATTCGATGAAAGCTGCAATCGATGGGTTTGAAACAAGTGTTTCTCAGACTTACTTTCGACGTGACAAAAAAGAGCAGGAAATCCACACTGTTCAACGTCAGAAGCGCGTTCGAGCCACAGCAGCAACAAAGCGAATGCGACTGGCCGACAGTTACAGTACGTTGCCTTTCGGCTACTGCAACACTGACAACAAGTATGGACCGTTGCATAACAATGCAGCAAACTGAGCACCACTGTGCAGATCTCACAGTTTATCTGGACACGCAGTTGATGTACATGTTCTCTTTGCACAAAGTCGTGCCTATACTGTACTAATGCGCCCGTGTTTATGAAGCTATCGTGGCAGTTTTTCATTTTGTTTTCACGGGCAGTTGTATACGTTTTGAAGTTGATTTAAGGATAATTGCAGTTGATGTACCTATTCGGGTTTTCTCTCTTTTAATTGTACGCACAAAGGCGAGCCCATACAGGAAGTGCCGAAGGCAGTTTTTTCTCTTTCGTTAGCCGTTGAGGTTCTTTATTGCATGTTTTTATTGTTTGATGCACACCAAGGACAATCGAATAAATTTTGATCATATGCAGTAGACAATGGAGCGGTACAAACTGAGCATATTATCAGACGCATTTTTGAAGAATAGAGCACAAATTGAAGGTTCAGAGAACAATGTAAGTACACTGTGAGATGATACATTTTCAATCTTTATCCACTCTATGTAATGAACAGGCAGTGGAAATCGCACTTCGACTTCAATCAATAGATCGCTGCTGTTTCTACCAAATCTCAACAGATTAGGTGTACAGTGCAGTTCCTGTCGCTTGTATACATATATAAACAGGGGCAAGAAAACCAGCAGCACAACAAGTTTGGGTTTGCTGCGGTATGCCACATTACATTGAGTAAGAAACCAAGCCATAATTATAAGAGCACACAGCTTGACAAAATCGAACAATGAGTTTTTCGTAAAAAGTCCACGCTTATATAATGGCTCTTGTATCGTTTGAGAGTCTAGTGACGTCACTTGCTTTCCGCCATTCTGTTTTGGCTCGTTTTCCGGCCGCCACGTACTTGATTTTCAAATACGGGACACGATTAATAGTTTTTCGATCTATTATCTCCACACTGTACAGCTGTTTGTCAGGGTCTAGCCGTATTTTCGAAATTTCTGCTGCATAGGCGTAGCCATTCAGTTTGTTACCGTCCAAATCACTCAAGTAGTACCTAGTCCATGTGCCGCGTTGTTGCACGACGCGCAGCACCTTGAACACTTCTAATGTGCATCGCGCCTCACTGCCTTTCTCGAAACTGCCTTGTATCCTGTTAAGTCTCACATAATCCCCCACCCTGGCTACAATTGCCTGATGCCTCGGAATGGATTGCTTAAACTTCTTTAACTTGGCTTGCAGTCGAACAGACGCTCGATAGTTGATGACTGGATCAGTCAGTACCATTTGCGGTGTGAAGTTGTGTGTCCTTGAGACCGAGTTGTTTATACTCCTGGCAATTTCCTTCAGAAATCGTACCCACGCGTTTGGCGCGTTGTGTAGCCGACGCAATCTGGCTAGTTTTTCTCTTATCTGCCTGATTTTCCGTTCGCTTGGGGATGATTTTTTTAAGCTATTGGTATAGAATGGTGTTATGCCATTCTGTTTCAAAAATTTTTTCATTTCGTAGCTCGTATGTTCACCCGAACGGTCCAGCAGTAATTTTTCGACTTTAATACCAGTGCGAAGCACGGCTTTCATTGCTGACACTATGAGTCGTGCACTGTTGTTTGGCAAGGCGGCACAATACACGAATCGAGAAAAATAGTCTGTTCCCACAAAGCAATAGCGCATCAGGGTACCGTTTGGGTCTCTGTCTGGGCCAAACATAGCCAAATCGATGCAGAATAGTGACCCAATACTGTGACCATGGCCTGCCCATGTGTTTCGTTTATAGTTGCGTCTTGCTGGTTTGAACAGGCTATATATCGGCTGGGCCCTGAAATGCGTTGGATTTGCTTCAGCTACAGGTTCAAGCTACATAACAACAAATACATACTTGAGCCATTCGCGCAGCTGAGCCTTGGTCACTTTGATTTCGGTTTGTTTCACATTGTTCCAGAATTGATCCACTCCAGTCAGGCCTGTGGCCGCGTTGTGGTAGAGTTTGGTTAACTGCTGGTCTTGCTTGGCATTAATATTTAACCCACTTAGGGCTTTGCTGAGCTGGTTTGACTTTTTTGGTTGCATGTTTCAAAAGTGGGTTGTAAATAAGCTCCGATGGCACTTTTGCCAATTGCACGGCCTTCCTGACCGCAGCTGGTATTGACTTGCGTTTATAGCTTGTTGCAATTTGCAGCAAATCACCGATGTCAACTGATGTTTCACTCCCCTTGCCAGTGATTCTGATAGTTCCAGTAGCCAAATCAAAGTGCAGCCTTTTCGATCTGCATGCAATGATGTGCTGCAGTATTGCACGCGCAGCCTTCTGGTTGCGTGCTCGTAGGTGACTGACTGCCTCCACAGACTGCGACAGCTTAGAAACAGGTTCGGCGACACACGGCGACAAATTGTTGTCAGGGTCGGGCTTCTCGGCGACACACGGCGACAAATTGTTGTCAGGGTCGGGCTTCTCGGCGACAAAAGGCGACACGCGTGTGTCCGGTTCCGGGGCACTTGGCGACAGTGTTGGTTCAGCT
>JASAMV010001894.1:0-22940 GCA_030248065.1 Rhynchonema sp. JSB1_4
AGTGGTTTTTTATCTTGCTCAGACGGCAACTCAACGGCGGACGGGCAATTGAGCAAAGCACATTTGAGCAAGACCACTTTCGAGCAAGTGAAAAAGAGCAAGAGTGCAAAAGAGCAAAACCTGAACAAATAGGCCTAAGCCTCAAGCCCAAACACAAAACTAATCTTCAGTGTAAGCCTAAGCCTAAACCTGAGCCTGATACCAAAATCAGCCTAAGCCATTGGAACAAAATAAGTGCTCTGCTCTTTTGGCCTGACTCTTTTTCACATGCTCAAAGTCGGCTTTGCTCCAATGTGCTTTGCTCAATTGTCCGGCCACCAACTCAACTACTGGCACGTTTCCAAGCGCGCTTGGATGCGGAGTAGGCAAGACAAAATCTAACTTCTGCTTGGATCGCATTTTGCGACAGAGTTGCAGCACATACTGTAATGCCGCAAGCTTGATAGTTGTCAGTTTTCACGAGAGCAACTTCAAGGCTGGTCGAATTTCCGCTCTGTTGGTCCAACAAAAATCGCGTTTTTGCATTGCTGTGGCTGTAGTCGTCTCGTGGCCGCAAATCACAGTCGAAATACATACGTTACAACATTGTGTATTATATATTGCCGTCCAGCGAGGTTATGGCCTCTGAACACTACAGCATGCATACTGTATACGTGTTCACTCAAGTGCAGTTCCTGCAGAATGCAGCAGTCTTGTACCAACCTAATGTACATAGTCTTATTTTACTTGCTAGTGACCGAATTCCCTTTTCTATCGTCATTATTCAGTAATCCAAGTCAAAATGACTCTCCTCAGATCTAACCGTCACCGACATGCGAGATCGTGCCAGTTCGGTACCGTATCGGCCAACGAAGGACACGATCAAAGAGCTGACTGAAGAAGAAGCGTTCGGTACGTTGAGTGTCTATCTGACAGCTGGAATTCTCGCGAATATATGCGTGAAACTGTCACCATTTTTGTGTATTCCATATTTATTGTCGCAGTGGAGGCAGTGCGTCAACGCGGTGTGCGTCATTCAGTCAGCGGGAGTCATCACGATCACGAACGGCAACATGCGCTGCAGCACATCAAATGCAATTGTTCGTTGTGGAGATTATCCGTTGGACAACATGGTTCGTTACAGTACGGGTTTATCAGAATATTTTGTGGGTAGATCTCTGCGTTGAAACATCACACGATCACCCGCAGGCTGCGCTGTGGCCATTGTTGCTTCATGGACTTGCTTCTACAGCAGACCTTGCTTGTTTCATCTTTGTCTGCAACATCAGTTGTCGAAACCGTGCTCGCTCAACATTTCTCCTTTCATTTCCTTAATTCAATGTGTGGCCAAATATCCCAAATAATAATCACAGGACTAAAGTGTAATTAGTTGTTTCGAGACTGACGGCACAACAGTCAAATTTTAAACTTTTCCTACGCCTAGGCCTAGCAAATGTTTCACACAATCATGTTAACAATAGCCGCATGTCTTGGCACAATTGTCTCGCAACAGCGGCTCGGCCCAGGGCGCCATGTTGATGATTTGTTGGCACGAGAATCCCATCATACGCGACACACACACTTGAGTAGTGCCCTTGTCGACACAGTGGTGGTAACGTTGCTGGTAACGACGACCCCAGGCCAGACCTGAATGTAGACGATAGATTACAGTTGGGTGACATAATCAGGGGACCGTCAATTTTTATCACTATAGGTTGGAAGTTGATCGGTAAACCGGAATATCGCTTGAGAATATTCGATTTATTTTTCTTCTCACGAGCTGGTGGTGAACCAGTGCATCGTTTGTGCAAAAGGGAACCACACATTTATGGAAAAAGTTTCGGGAGTGTCCACTTTTGATTAATATAGGGACACCGTTGCATCAGCGGACAAAAGCAGAGTTTGTCAAGAGTGCGTCAACGCCATGATAAAATGCACAAGAGCTGACTTGTCCGCTTCCGCCAAAAGTCCATGCTGCCTTTTTTGGTCCGCCTAATATGGCTTTGAGCCTTGCCAAGAACACCCCGAGTTCAAAAATGAATCAAGTTCAGTACTAAATCTACAGACTATCAGTCAGATTATCACCATGAATATTACAACTCACCTTCTGCGGCGAACGCCAGCACCAAGGCAGCAATGATGACTTTTGAGAACATATTTGATATTGAACTTTTAACACAACAACAATTCTTTGGGGAACATGGAATGAGGATGTTCCAAATTGGACGCCGTTTTATAGCATAACTTTTGCAAATATTTGTGATTGAAAATTGACGTTTTTGTCTGTTTTCGTAGGCAGTCGTGTTGTAACAAACTCATGTGCGGGGTTAAGCAATCATCAGCGCGTATAAGTCCACAACAGTGCAACAGTCCACAGATCCAATTTCTGGACAGCTCCAAAGCCAAAAAATTCCAGTTTCGAAAACGAGATTCGATCTAAGCCGAATACTTTTTTCCTAAATTTTTCGTAATCATACCGGTTTGTTTGTTGACACCCGCTGACACAAGGTAAATGCAAGAAAAACTGTGCGAGTACCCATGATTGCAAAAAGTGTATTTTCCTACACGCAATTGAAGTGCAACAAAAACGCATTTTTGGGTGAATGACAATAAAGGCCGGTTTCACAATAAAAGCCGTCTGTGATTCGGGGATTGCTGTGCTGCATTTCAAAAATCGCAACCGAAAAGGTTTGATTAAAGATGGATCCTATGTAGTTTTTGTGGTTTTTGGCATAATATTGCGTAAAGTTTATTGGACGAGGGTGCGCTGTTGCCCAGTAAACGTGTGTTCATGCTGAATGCAAAGGTTCAACATTCTGACAAAATATCATCATAAAAGAAGATTGCGGCCCCAATAGCAGGTATTGTTTATTTTTGCTCGTGCATTCGCGTTCTCGTGTTTGCTTGATTTCAACCCGTTTGCACATGATAACAACACTGAAGTATGTTTTGCTCAAATGCACCAGAAATAGAAATCAAAGTGTTGTGATGTTGGGCAGCACTCGAACGGGAGTGCTTATCGGGATCGGGACTCATGCAAAATTGGTACAACTCTACTTTTAGCCGCTTGTAATCCCGACAGAAATTCCGATAAGAATCCTAGATCGTGATCGGGATCCGGAGAATTAATCGAGATCGGGATTTCGAGATCTTATCGGGATTGAAATTCTCCGGATCGGTATTTCGGGATCGGGATTGGGATCCCGTTCAAGCACTGGTTGTGGGGAATTAAAGGGCACCGCGAATCACAAACAGCTTTTCGCAGACCGTATACCAGTGAAAAGCTGACCATCCACAAAAACGGGTGGTCGTCACTGCTGCACATCGTCACCGCTATGGTCGCAGCCAGGCCGAAACAGCCCCAGAGCACGATGATAACAGTAGGCTGCGTTGACCAAAAGTGGTGACTATGAGTGTTAACCACATTAATACAAGCGCAAGAAAGGCATTCAACGATGGTTACAGTCATCATAGCGTGACGTTCAGAGTGGATTCACCGCTTGCTTCAGATGACACTCTTTCTCATGTTTAGGCAAAAATTTCAGCAGCAATATTATGTACATGCCAGACATAATACTACTGCTTTCTTGTATATTTCCTGTTGCAATGTGTTGCGAACGATCTACAGGCGGTCACCACCACCATCACGAGGGCTGTCAGCATCATCCGAACAATCAACAGCAAACGCCCGACAAACTCAGTCCGAATCGATCACCAAGTGGCACGAACTCGCCCAGCAGGAGACAAAGCAAGGGACATCACGGACAAGCGTTGCTCAAACAACATCAAGGTCGGTGAAACATCACGTACAATGGATGTATTCCTTATGGATGATTTTTGAAAATATCTGGGAAGCTCAGGGGGCTCGTTCATCCGCATTCATGACCCACTTCTTAATCGGTCATCTCAACCGATTTCTGTACATTTAAGAACCTCTTAACACTGGAATCCTGTTTCTTGTCTTTTTGCAGTTCCAGTTGCAGTTGTTTATTCAAAATTTCAATCTCAAGTTTAAGCTTCCAGGGTAATTGTTTTCGTATAATTCCAGGTGGCATATTTCACATGCTGCTCGGCAGCGGTCATGAAGAAACTCGCAAAAAGTCGCCGACAACCAATAGCGCAACGTAGCCATGAGCACGAATGCTCGACAGTTTCTATTCTTCGCTCGAACACTGTGATTGTTGACTTTCTGGCCGTGCCGTTTCCCAAGTGATTCATATTTCGTCAAACTTGTAATCAAGCTTATCACGCCATTGAGCTCCATTCTTTTGCCAATAGAGGACATGTGTGCTCGTGATCATACTTATTCCTACTCTTTTGAGCAGATACTGTATACATAACTTTAAATCTTCTGTAGAACAAATCTTTAAGTGTTCCCAGTCGTTTCTTCGAGCAATTTCTTCCCACATTGTATTGTGCCAGCATGCTAAAAATTACATTTTATGTTATGCTCAGCTCAATGTTATATTTTGTACAATGGGTGATATTTTCGAAGCGGTGTAAAGGTCAGTTGGGTGTAAAGGTCGGTGGAAAGCTCGGTCGACAGCTCAGGGTGATAGACCTCGGTGTAAACTTGAAACATTCCACGTTAATAACAGGCAATGTTTCACGTTTACACCGAGTTTCGCCGACCGTGCTTTCGACCGAACTTTACACCGACCTTTACGCCCAACTGACCTTTACACCGTTTCGAAAATTCCACCCAATGAATAGGTCACTGATCAGACCATTTGTACACAATTCAATGGAATTTTTCGGTCCTGATTTAAGGTTGAAGAACCCGAATATTGAACTGTTTGGTATTATGGGTGTAAAAAGGGGTATATGTCCGCCCACCAGCTCATGGCACTTTGGGTTGCTGCTGGCTGGTTTGTTCCCTTCCTCCACGTTTTAATGAAAGAGAAATTGAGTGTCACCGATTTTGCACCAAAAAAATTATAGAATGTGTCGAAAAACATTGAATTCGATCAAATTTAAAGTCAAATTAAATTAAAATCGATAAAACACGTCGATTTCATAAAAACCACAATCTAGGAGCAAAAAAAATTTTTTCGGAAACTCCATTTCTCTTTCATTAGAACGTGGAGGAAGGGAACAAGTCGGTCAGCAGCATCACACAGTGACATGAGCTGATGGACGGACTATACAAGCGGTCCAACTGACAGCGCCGCAGATAACATAAACATCAGTCAACGTAGGGTAAACAAAAACAATAAGCAATTTTGTTTCCCATGTTCAACGCTTGGAATACGTTATGTAGCGCGTACACAGTGATTGCGCTGCTACATTATCACGCTGTTGGGTTATGTCAGTACATAACCTTTCGACCGCCTTACCCACATGGTCGGCGGATGTTATAAACAATGGCACAAAACGATAAACCACACGCGTGTTTCCGATAAACTTCCGTTCACAAAAATGTGACCTTGCAAAATCACACGCCAAGCAGTTTTCCGAGATACAGATACTAGTTTACAGAATACTGTACGCACACAGTTGAAACAGACCATCTCAGAAGCACAGCTCCTAAAAATGTGGCGCCTCATCTTGCTTGTGGTCATTTTCGCATCGGTTCACGCTGAAAACGTCAGATTTCAGGATTGCGGTTAGTTGCAATACTCTTTCAGGACCACACAGGAAAATGTCAAGCCCAACGACAATGTTTGCTACAGAAAACACCGAAAAGTGTGAACGGATTGTGCGTAGTCTGCTCCTGTGTGGAAAAGGGCTGAAAGTTGATCAGCCCTATCCTGTCTCATCTAGATGGAATAGGTTACAGTATTTATGTACATGCGTATCTGTATTTACCTGATTCTGTTAATCTAGTTTTCTATAACATCCTTCCAATTAATCACGCAGGATCCAAACTTGGCGTACTTAATGGCGTCGACATTACGCCATGCCAAGGTGCGCCTTATGGCTGCAAACTGATCCGAGGAACCACATCAAAAATCAACCTTACCTTCACTCCAAGTGTGTTATGTTCCTCATTTTTTTATTGCGATATTCTGCTGCTTTCTTATTGTTGATTCTCTATTCTCGAGAACCTCGAATTTCTTTTTTTTCCGTCTGGGAATGGAACTTATGTACGTTGCCCAGCAAATGTACATTTACACGTAGGGTCCAGTGCATTCGCACTGACGATGACTTGGCGGGCTGCCGATTGCGTAAGAAAGTCTCAAAAGCACACCATTGTTCAGCAATTTAGAATCTCTGACTGTTTGTTGCAGAGCACGTGCTGAGCAACGTCACAGCTGTCGTACACGGCATCCTGTCAGGGGTGCCCGTGCCCTTCCCCCTTCCCAACCCGAACGCGTGCGTGGACTCGGGTCTCACATGCCCCCTTGCCAAGGACAAGAAAGTCACCTATGAAGCAGCGCTGCCCATCAAACCTGTGTACCCGACGGTAAGCTTATTACTTTGTTGAAGTCATCGCGAAGAGTACAATTGCTTCATATGCATTTCAAGACTCGGATAATTCAATCTTAGAACTATTTAGTTTCTGCTGAGAAAGGTGCGGAAAACACCGCCTGTTTATCTCCTTATGCCCATGAAGACCCACGATTTTTGCCAGACGTTTAACCACAAACAGAGCCCGTGGGCTCTATTCGAGCGCTGCGGTTGTTGATTGTTTGATTAATTCATTTGTCCTTTGAGTACAATTCTAACAATTGATTCAGATCAGTTTGCTGATCCAATGGAAAATGGTCGATGAGCACAAGGAGTCAATCGTGTGTTTTCGAATTCGCGCCAAAATCGCCGATCCCTGAATCTCGACGCACGAATCACAATATCAAACGTTCTTGTTCTTAGAGCCATAGAACAACACGTTTTGCTTATAATCTCGTCTCGGCTATTTTTCTAAATTAAACCCAAGTCACGCCCTTATCCCACCCAATAACCTTAACCTCGCAAATTGGTTAATGATTGTGATCAGAGATTATTTAGCTTACATGCTGTTGCACCATAATACCATTCTTAATGATTGAATTATGATTCATCAAGAATTGAAATCCAAATTAGCATTAAAATACAAATAATATTAGCATTTCAAACGTACACACGCTGTCCGAATAGGTTTATTCCTGAGAATGACGCGTACTAAAAAATTTGTCTAAATCCAGTGTTGTGGTCCGATTCGCAAATGCGCGAGCGTAAAGTTGCCAATTGTAAACACAATCAAACATGCAATATCGATTATATAACAAACACGTGTCATTGCGACAATACGTTGATGTTTCCCCAACACCTCTTTGTAATAGTCGTGCAGTTGTGAGATTGTCGACAGGATTGCGAGCAGACTTTCTTGGACGGTTTTTGTGCTCGGCTCAGCGAGTGCGTCATAAAATAAAAAATTTTCAAAATTTTTTTATTTCAGTGGATCGAAAAGTGCTGATTAGACGCGTGACAAACCTGGCAATCAGTTTCCGTGCCAATATGGATCCGGCTGAAGATTGTTTTGAGACTGCATTGTTTCACACTCGCACATTTGAGACTGGGCATCGCATGCAGATGCATGTTGAGTATGGCAGTGAGGGTTGCGAAGCAGATTAGCATAACTTGGTCCAGGATGTATTCACCTGCATGTAAATATGACGAATATATGCAACCAGTATTGTATTTTTAATACAAAAAAAAGCAAAAGCACCAAGTAGCGGAAATTCTTCGTCCGATTTGGGCAAGGCCTCAGCAACCATCATGAGCACGACAGACAATGCAAGACACCCTGTATAGTGTATTGAAATCCCACAACGTGCCTGTTTGAATATGCAAGTTGTGAAAAGTGCAGTTACCAGCTAATCCAATTGAAACTCGTTCTTCGCGCTCCAGGCTGGAAACTGACGGTGAAAATATGCCCAAAATAGTCAGTGTTGTCACGAGAAAACTCGGCCACGCGAGTGCACGCACATGGAAGCTGGAGTGCCGTTTGATCGTCTAAAATGCAAGTCGTGTCCAAAATGCAATTCGATGGTCCGCATGCAAAATTGCACATACAATCCAGTATTGCACTCCATCAAATGACATTGTTGAGTTGTCCTCGATATGGATGTCGTTCTCGTATGTGTAGGACACCAATGACCATTCTGCAATATGCGCTTATGTATGCAAACTTGCATTTTTCAATTGCATTTGATGGCTAAAAATGCACGTCTGAGTGCAATGCATGTTTGCCAACCAGCGTTGCGCTCGTAAAACCCGAGATTTGCATGATTCGACTCGAACGCCTTCACCGATACTTCGTGCGCAGGATATTCCCAACTGACGTACGTTGTGCTGCAGTTTTGGGCATCGAACGGGAATGTACTGGTGTCCATTGCACAATGCAGTTTCACCTGAGTGCAAGGTTGAAATGCTGTCGATGAAATTGTCACTTTTGAACGTTATGTTTTAAGCATGACGAGTTTCAACAGTAGCGCTTACCACGTCACTCAACGAGTACCGCACCGTTCCATTGGCAGTGATGCCAACGTAGTCGATAACCGTTTCTGAGCTGTCTTGGTCCGACCTGTGTCAACGTTGTGTTTGCTATCCAGGTAACTGGCCAGAACACTGCCAGTAAACGTACATTTCCAAGAGAATGATATCGGGGATCCAGACTTTTGAAACATCAGTAATCAGTTCATCAACACCGCCGTAGTCGTTCGGGTCCCATTCCAACAGTGGGTCGAACCAAAACTGAAATGTTGTTGCGACGCAAAGCGATGTCTCCGGATAAGATTCGACAATAAACTTCGAACTCAAATTTATTCAGAAAACACACCATTTGTAAGAAGCGCGAGATGGTGATGGTCTGAGCACTTTCGTTCTGCAAGTACAAAAATGATATACATGCGTATGTAATCCAGATCCTGTATAATACGATCCAGATACTGTACGCACACCTTGTTGATCCACCTATATATGCACTACGTTGATCGATTGGGATCCGATCCCAGGTATAATATATATGTACATACAGTAGGTATTCGACATGATCGATGTGGGGTAAAATCTTTTGTTTTTGAGGACAGCTAGCCGTACCGTATCGATTACCGAGGTAAAAAATATAAAATCGATGAAGATGTCTTTCCGAAACACAGCACATATATACATAGTTGGTCACTTACCACTTCGAGCACGCTGTGCAGATTTGGGCTGACGACAACCACTGTTTTGTCCTCGGTTTCAAGTGCGGGTCGGATGGATTTTTCGTAATCGCGAAATAAATCTCGGTACAGCCGAAGACGTGCAGAAACATTGGACACCGACTGCCGCATGTGACCAAAAGACGCACGATTGAGCGAAAGTAGTACGATCAGCACAATCAAGTTCATGGTGGGCGAAACGGGGCATTGTTGTCAACTGACATTCAATGTCATCGCGCTCATTCAAGGCTGTTTGATTTGACAACCAGAGTTGACGATTTGAGTTGAAGGGGAAATTGCACATTCCTGATCGCCTTTCAAGTTTTACAAGCGTTTAGACAGCAATGTGGGCATCACAAAAGTTAAATCATTTGGTATAAACTCTCAAACATGTACCCAGGAGATTCCGTTTAACACAAGCCACTGGGAACAAAATTCGGCGCGGACCGGCCGAGTTTCTACCTGCGCATTCAGGCAAATTGCCTGATCAAAAAGCTCTCAAGGCGATGGAATGTTTCGCATGATTTTTGAAACTCACTAACTATATAGAATTTCGCTTTTGTTTATATTTCGAATTTCAACGAATTGTTCCAGCGTGTCTGTTAAATGTTTCATGCTCTGCTTGTCACGCAGGAACAATTCGTCGAAATTCGAAATATAAAGAAAAGCGAAATTCTATAGTTAGTGAGTTTTAAGAATCATGCGAAACATTCTGTCGCCTTTACAGCTTTTTGATCAGGCAATTTGCCTGAATGCGCAGGTGGAAATTCGGCCGGTCCGCGCCGAATTTTCTTCCCGATTGTTCCCTTTAAACTGCTTCTCCTGGGTACATGTTTGAGAGTTTGTACCAAGTGCTTTGACTTTCATGATGCCCACACGACTGTCTAAACACTTGTAGAGTTTGAAAGGCGATTAGGAATGTGCAATTTCCCCTTTAACGACTAAAAACTAGCCCGAAGCAGAATTTACTCGATATTTTTCATTGACAAGACACGGGTCAGCTCAGCATTTTTTGCAAAACTAAAATATATATTACAGCGCTCACGTCGCGGGGCTGCAATGCAACAAAATCATAAAATCTAACTGAAACAAACCATGCGCATGTCATAAAAATTGTGATATCAACCTACAGTTGCATGACTTTTCTCTGACACTTTAATTCTAGCCGTAAAATGCGGTGCAACGTCGTCACTGCTTTCCGCTCTTATTATGCAACCTTTCTTCTCACCCGGCGGCCATGTTATGTTCTTACACATTAACATACATACATGGTTGACTAAACTTGTTTTATGGTCTCCGGACTTGTAACCGTCAAATCCAATTTCTTAAAGTATTTCCGAACTGGACATGTGCTTTTTTTGATGAGAAACCAGACTGCGGCTGACCTGACCTGTCTCGACAAGACTCGAAGCAATCATGACCCCTCAAGGGTTATCGGGAGGTATACAACGGCTGTCCCCACCGAGAAACGTGTGTATGACGGTCAATTACCTGTATCTGTCCACGTCTTATAGAGTAGTGCTGTGCTGCAACAACGAAAGCTGTATTTAATGCATACTGTACATACATATGTAGCTTGGAAATCTAAAGTTTGGTCACAGTGGTATTTTTTCATTTCGAGGGCTTAAAAAAGTCCGTGGTGGCGCAGTTGGTGTCCCAAGTGTCTGCGATCTGACCAACACTCTTTCCGCGTGCGGTGTTTATCGTTATCTCACATTCCTGCGCGAAAATATGAAAACGCAAACCGATTCAGCAGATGAATGAGCGCGTGTATACCAGTCAGTCCCGGGATTGTGAGACGATACCTCATCCCGAGCGATACCTCATGTTGCGCAGTACCTGATTCTGCGACAATACCTCATGTCCCTGTACCTCATTCTGCGACAATACCTCATGTCTCAGCGTCCCATAGTTAAGAGGGAACGAGCAGTTTCGTGCTGATTGCGTGCTGTTAACATGGGTTGGGAAACTTAAACTTGGGTTACATTTTTGTCTGATGGGTACGCACTCACACCATACAAACATGAAGCTGAAGGTTGCAGCGATTGCGAAGGAGCATGTGAACTGCAAATTGTTCACTCAGGTCAAACTACCCTCCAACAAGATGAACGTCATAATTTACACGCATTCGAAACTTTAGAAGCTTGTGAGAAAACAGTACGTCGCATACCGTTAAAACCATATATCAATCGAATCCGCTAGTCAAGACGCATACGATGGTGCAAGGTAAAATGCTATTGGTTAATTCACGTGACCACAAGACTGGTTAAGGATGCATGAAGTCCATGTGTGCATGCACCAGTGAGTGAAAAAGCAGCATAAAGTTGCACGTTTCGCAAGTGTTTCCGCATAAAACAGTTCTACACCCTTGGTGTGAACGTTTCCAAGTATCATAGAACATAACTGATTCACATTCACTTCAGAGGATAAGCTCAGTTGGTCAAGGAACTCTGTCACAATAGTTTGTGGGAGGCTGTTATTGAGACGACGATTCCATATATTTTCCACAATGTGCACAATAATTGTTCATTTTTTAGGCCTTGGGAACAGCTGGTCATTAAGAGACCTAGACCACCATAATTATTATATCACTGTGCTGCGCAAGTTAGAGCTCTCTGTTACTTACTTATTGGTTGTTATCATGCCCATTGCATGCGATTTCACGCAAGCTCGCTTGCCACTTCTTGCCTGCTTAGCCACGAGCGCGCTTCTCACTTATTTTGAAATGAAATCAAAATGAAATAAAGTATGTGTTTTTGATGCTAATTATTCAATAATGATGTGCAAAAAACGCACATTTTACGAAGTTAACGTATGGTATGTATACGTACCTATAGGCAAACTACGCCAACACGAGCCCGATTTCGCAGCTGGCAGAAAGGTATACTTTTGAAGGTCCTTTGCATTCAGTGGGGCGCCTTGTGACCTCGCGCTGGTGTACTGTGCGCTTATAACTGCTTAGTCTGTCGTGCTTTGTATCATTCATCTGTGAAACACGCCACACTGCTCAACGTGCCCATGAAACATCAGTACGAACGACAGGCAAGTGTCTACTTCACGTAGCAACCGCCACTTTGCCCGTATATCAAACTTCTAATAGACGGACACCAAGTGCCCATAAACGCGCATTGCCGCTAACAAGCTCCTTATAGAGGGGCAAAAGGTGTGGTTTTTCACCGCCGGGCGCGAGCTAAACCAGCACCCCAAGCTAACTCCACATTTAGTTGCATTCGTGACGTGCAACTACTGGGTGCATGTTGCCCTTGGTTACCATGGCAACCAGTACACTGCATGAGGGTGTACGGTATTTCACGTGAGGTCTTTTCCATATGACATGAGGTATTGTCGCAGCATGAGGTTTTTCGACTTGCGCATGAGGTACTGCGCAGCATGAGGTCTTTTCGCACATGAGGTATTGTCGCAGAATGAGGTACCGTCCCCGGACCAGTCCCGGTATTGGGCTGGTGGACATTGACGGCAATTCCCACAACGTGACGCAACATGCATTGCACGTGCCCCCAAAACACATTGCATTATCATGAGGTGAGGTGATATAATGGGCATAATGTGCACAAAACGCCATCCACAAAAAATGAAAAAGCGAATAATTGCTATGATCTTTGCTGTTAAGCACAAACATATATAGTTACGAAAAGTGTAGGTATTTAATTGCGTGAAAAATTGTCTACGAAGTGTTTGGGACCGGCACCGAAACTGGGGGGATCGCATTTTTTTGTATACATACATATATCAATCGCAACGGAGCACAAGGTTCCAGGTACATGCGGTTGCATTAAATTAGATTTCGCCCACGTATCAGGTTGATTCACACTTTTTATCAGAGATCCTCCCTTCTTTCTGCACGAACATGTCCTCCCAGACACATGAGTAAATAAACAATGAAAAGCGATTTTAATTTCAAATGCACACACTCGCACGAGCATGGAGAAACCGTCTGTCTGCTCAATCATGATATCGATTTTGACCCCTTTCTAACCTTTGACACCAGATCTGAAATCAGGAAAATCGCGGACTTGTACACCTTGGCATTCTTGGGTGAAAAAATGTAATTTGTCCGAAGTCCACCCGAATATTTGAAATTTCTCACGCCGGTAGGAGGGTGGGCCCTGACTTTTTTGTCAGCACGCGTGTGTGGGTGTGTGGTTTCAAGAGGGATAACCAGCCTTATGGGCAGTGGATTAGAGAGCGAATAGATAAATCACTTCAACAAAGTTTCTTTCTATGTATTTTTGAACATATTTGTTACATTAGTTACCGCATATTATCACTCACTATCATTTTTATTGCCAATATGCAAAAGTTGTGCAAACAAAATTCCGGGCGGCGCGCTTTGAAAAGTTATGCACTTCAGAGCCGGGTGCGCGTGCGGAGGTTTCACCTGCTCTTATTTGATCCCTTTTTCTATTGTTCGCTTAGGATATTACAAAATAGTGAATAATCGTTTAATCATTCGTGTTATATCTAACTGTAGATTTGGTCAGTGTAAGTAACCTGCCCTATTACGTTCTTCTTTCAGTCAGGGTTCCATGAATTTGTCTTTATTGAGAACAGTAACTGGTTATGCGCACTTGACAGCTTGTTCGACGTTGACGTAACCGCAAGTGAAAGTGTCTCTAAACCTGCGCATTATGTCTTTGTATTTCATACGCCAACCATGACCGCAAACAACATAACGAATCGAAATTTTGGCGCCAAGCAAGAACATGTGAAAGTGAAATAAATACTTTCTCGATTAAATCCCCAATTAATGACACTAATGCATGTACCGCATGTCGAAATCGGAATGATGGTGAAATGAGCTAAAAGTTCCATAGCTTCTACCAAAATAAGAAAAATGGTAGCAGTTGGCATTAGGGACTGCTGGCCAGGATTGTTAATCCTGCTGTCTACGTTTCGTTTTCAACTGATCTCAAGTCAAACGACCAGAGTGTGTCCCTTGGGATGGTTGTATGTGAATGATAATTGTTGGCTGTATGTTCAGGTGAGTACATAGTATACTTTATTTGGTTATTTCGATCAAGTTGATTCCCTCATTCTCACACCAACGCCAAACTTTAAAACATCAGTAAGCCGATAGGTCAAACCCCAGGTGTGTCGCTGATGAGTTGATTTTTCATGTAACAGTAGTGCTGTTTACACAGGAGCCAGCCACATGGACAGCCGCGCGTGAGTATTGCCAGGCACAATCAGCCGATCTCGCGTCAATACACAACGAAGAAGAGAACCGTTTCCTTTATTCCCTGATCTCAAAGACCGGTTTCACGCCGACAACCAGTCCCAGACCAGGACCGTACGTCCCCAATCCCTACGGAGGCGGGGTTGTCCCTCCTGGCACTGCCCCACCGAGTGGTTCGTACGGAGGGGGAGGCGGTGGCATCCCAAGTCCGTACACTGGTGGGTCGTCTGGAGGATATATACAACCCGCCCCACCACAGCCGAGTAACCCGTATTCCCCGTCTGGAGGGGGTTTCCCCGAACCCGTAAATCCCTATGAAGTCTTCCCGTCAGGAGGCGCTTACCCTTCAGCGGGAAATTTTGGCGGTCAAATCGACGCATTTCCCGGCATTGCTTACCCACCACTTCCAATTATACCCACGGTTCCCGCTCCGGCACCCCCTTATCGTGGGAGTGTGGGCATACCCAGTACATACGGCGGGCCTGCATCTCAGGGCGCGTACAGACCTCAGCCCCTGCCCGCCCCCGCCGGTGGGTACTCCCCAGGTGGGGGCATTGGCTTCCCGTACGGCGCAAACCAACGATTGAACGCGCGTGGCTTCCCACTCGTGCCCGGCCTGCGCAGTGTGCTCTTCCCCGCACCCCCGCCCACATTCGGTGTTGGACCACAACCGGTGACAGGACTCGAACACATACAACAACAGTTCAGGTCAGTTAATGGTTGTGACGGGGTACGGGCAGGTTACACTTTGCGTTGTTTATGATGAATCTCAGCTTCTCTTTATGACATATTTATTTCCTTTGCAGCACACGCAGCATCACCCCGGATGGTCGTCGTTCGGATCTAACGAAACGCGCTAGGTCCCAGTCCCATTCCGCATCAGAACAAGAAGAACCGGAACTGTCAGAATCGGAGCAGGAAGCAAATTCTCAAAACTCGCCAGAAGACAGTGAATCGGTTCTCGAAAATACAAAAGTCGAGACAACTGCCAACAGAGAGAATGCCACAAGAACAAAGCCGGAAAGATCCTTCATAATCAAACTTCAAAGACTGCAACATCAGCAGAAAATCCACCACAGCCCGAAAAAGCACTTTATGGACCCAAAATTCAATGCGACCCAGTTTTTGCTCGGTAAATCGTCGCAGAGACAGAACGATTCGCCGTCGTCAGAATTTTTTGAGCCACCCGATAATTTGTGGGCGCAGAAACAGAAAATGTTGATTGAAGAGCTGGAAAAGGAAGTCGACCTAATCGACCCGTTCTCGATTCGTGAGTTTCGATTTCAATCTATTCACGTTGTTTTTTTTGCTGCTTTTAGTTTTACTGCGCTGAAAGAGGTTTTTCATTGTTCACCGCACATTATGCAGCCAACTCCCGTTTGTTGCCTGTCCGTTCGTGGTGTATCGAAGGATGCAGTTTGCTATGATGCAGGTGTCTATACTGTATAATGTAACATACCATTTTCGGCCTGTTTTCACAGGCTAGACATCGGTCTGGACATCTTTGGCCAATTATGTAAGTGGTCACCAAAAATCCGGCTGAAACATCACCATTTCGCAATCTTCAGGCCATCACCAAGACCTATCGTGTTTCCTTGTTGTGCAAGACGGTGCACTAGTCGGCTTTGCATCGCAACCGTTGACTGACATCGCAACCATTGAACAATGTCAACGCGAATGTTTCAACGCGGAGCGAACGTATGGCTTCGAATGTCTCTCCGCCACTTATTACCCGGATGCGCAGGTTATTTTTGTTTTAATTATGATTTTGATAGGCAAGCCTGTTTTTGTCACTGCTTCACAGGAATGCATTTTGGCCGAAGAGGACCGCAACACCAAACCAGACCTGTTCGTTACGGACGGTCGTGCGACATTTGGCGAACCAGTGGCCTATCTGGAGAATAACTGCGATGGTGAGGGAAGTAATGTGGGAAACCGTGCGAAATAAATACAGAATCATGCCAACTTTGAAGGAAATGAGAGCCAGAGCCGAAACAGACAACTTTCCCCATTCAGTCACCCAACCGCCGACCACGCAAGCGCCGCCAGTCAGTCCCGGTCCGAACCCGATCCCCGGTCTTGACCAATGTTTCAACGCGAGTCCCAACTTCATTCTGACCGGCTACGTTGATGAGCTGGTGTTCGATGTCAGCTTGGATCAGTGCCAATCGGCCTGCTATCAGGTATAAACAAAGAATGGCTTGGGTCTTCAACCTATTTCAACTTCAAGTTCAATCAACGCTGATGAGTTACCAATTTCCTGGGTAGTTAATATCAAAACTGGTGAACCCGCATTGCCGCATTATGTTGGACCGTCGGAAGTTCCAGATCTCAAAGTTGGGCATGTGTGCGAGAATTGACCTAGGTCTTTATTGAACAGAGTTTCCCAAAGCTACATGCATTGCCACTTTTTTTCATTGGTAAGTGACTGAAATCACAAGGTCTCGACGTTTTCAGGCCCGAACGCTCTACAACCTGAACTGTCGCAGCATCATGTACTTTGAACAAGACAGGTGTGAACTTTGGGATATGGGATTCGATTTGAAAGTAAACATGAATGGAAGTTAAAACAGACAAATGCAGGAAATTCGTTATCAGCAATCCTATAGCATAATCCAGCAATCTCATGTGCAGAGCCCTGATCCGCCAAAAACCGTTTTCTATTCAAAATACTGTTCATAAAATTTCACAGATTTTGCGTGCTGGCCGATGCGACGCAGGGCACGCACCCCGAGTTGTTCGGTCCGGATCCCGAGGGCGACTACTACGAACTGATACCGGGTTGCACCCCGGGAGTGACACCCACCCCAACCCCCTCGCCAGGCGACTGTGAGAGTGTGAGTGAGGGTGGTTTGGTTTTCAGTCGGTCGTTTTGGCAAGTTTTCATAGACAAGCTAGGTGCCCGTGTTACCACCAGGGTTGGGCAAAAAACGTTTTTTTTCAAAAAATCGTTTTTTTAAAAAAACGTTTTAAGAAAACGTTTTTTTAAAACGCCCAAATGACCAAAATTTGCCCCCCAAAAAAATTGGAAAACGCTCATGTTGGGAAGAAAACGTGGTTAAATGAAGTAATTCTATGTGTTCTGAGGCAAAATAAACGGGTTTCAACCCTTTTCTAGCGAGTTGTTGAGATCCCATATCAGACCCGCATCATGGGACCAACTTTGGCCGGGGTCATCATTGAAAGTCAAACTCCGTATATCGACGTATCTCGACAAAGTAAAAATTGGTCGAAAATTTTTTGAAAAAAAATGGGACAAAAAATTGATTTTCCTTGATAATCAGGGTAGTTTCCCTGAAAAAACAGGGAAAATCAAGGAAATTCAGGATTTAAAAAAAACGAAAAACGACCCAGGCGTTTTCTTGAAAAAAAACGTCGTTTTTTTTAAGAAAAAACGCCATCGTTTTTTTTGCCCAACGCTGTTTACCACATCTGTAGACAACTGACCCCGAAAAAGCACCACGAGCAGATTTGATTATACCGGTGTAGGACAGCAACATGTTTGTGTAACCATGAAAACCCGGTGTGTTTCATGAAGAGCGCTTGACCAACATTGGCCGACTTTATTTGCTGAGGGTACCGCAGAGGCATTTTCAAGGCATCCAACTGTGAATCATCTTTCATGCAGGTTGTTGACTTGGTGTTCGTGATGGACGGATCTAGCTCTATCGGACCCCAGGATTTCCAGAACATTCGAACGTTCATGAATTTGATTGTTAACGAACTGAATGTCGGACCGGGAGCGGCGAGGGTAAATTTAGGCTTTCGTTTAATGATATGACTCATCACTTTAGCTGGAATATGGGTAAACAACGTATGTCACATCGAAACAAACCCATATTTCTTATTTTCGTTTCGCCGGATCACGAGTAAAAGCAGTCATAATTTTTTACATCAGGTCGGCGCAGTCCAATTCAACAGTCGGCCGTACGCTGAGTTCCATCTGAATCAATATCAGACAAAACAACAAATTCAAGGTTTGCCTTGCGTTGTCAACGAAGAAAGAAAACTCGAAGCAAATAATCATTTCTCGACTACAGATGCCATAAACCGCGTTGCGTGGCGCAGCGGCTATAGCAGAATTGGCAGCGCGCTGGAGTTCACAAGGGATGTGATGCTGACACAGGTTGGTCTGCGTGTCAAGTTACAAAGCGATGCATTGAACAAAGTTCACCCTGATTTTCAGGAATACGGCGATCGAGCCAATGTGCAAAACATTGTGGTTGTGCTCACTGATGGAATCAGTCAGGACAATCCCGTGGTGGCGGCACAAAGTCTCAGGAATCGGGTATTTGTTCGATGCCGAGTGTAGTGTACCCACTTTCACAGGAAATTGTTTTCAGCGACATGTAGAACGAACAATCTGTGGTAAATTTCACAGCAGTATGTACATACGTCTCAGAGATTCTATTACTGGCCTTTTCATCAGGAAGGACCTAATCGTTTCACTAAAAAAGAGAGTAAATGGTCGCTGGACTTGGAATACTGTCGCCACAGCGAGAATACTTACATAATGCAAAGCACATCTACATATGTGTTGGCGAATTGTGGCAGAGGGAATATACTAAACCTCAGGAAACTATGTACTATAATACGAGATTCAAGTGGAACTAACACAGTAGGCAAACTTTCATAAAAGTGCAACATATAATCTTTCTCTGTTGTTTCAGGGAGTGATCACATTTGCCGTTGGCGTCACCGATGCTTTGCATGAGGATCAACTTCGTACGATTGCGGGCATACCCGAACGTGTGTACAAAGTGCGCGACTTTACACAACTCGACCCAACGTTGAGAAACGAACTGCTGCGCGCGATTTGTGAGGCCGCCAGCTCTGCAGGGGCACAAAATGGAGGTTTGCGGGCACAAATGGGCATTTTTTGCTTGACAAAGTGATGTTTTAAAACCGAAATCAATTGGGGCAGCAGGATCAATCTTCATGAGTCCCACAAATATGTATTCCTTTATGCTTCAGAGGGCGTATGGATCGGGCTAGAGAAACAGAATGAAGCGTATCAGTGGAGTGACGGGTCACCGTTGGATTATGTCAATTGGAAAGACGGACAACCGGACATGAGACCCGGCGAAGGATGCGGACAGAGCGAATATGAACCGGTTGGTTACAGTATATAATGTATGTACCGGAGTTTTTCGGTTACAGCCCCTGGGGCTCTATTCGGTAGCAGGTGGGAAATTGGATTTTGAAAATTATTTTTATTCCCAAATAGAGCCCCATTGGGCTTTATTCGAACCATCTTCCGAATAGAGCCCCATGCAAAACTTTTGTACCTTTCAAATATGGTTCATACCTGATTGCAACACGTTTTTGTGTCTTATAGACGCTTTGTATAGACTGTATTTGCTTCTATGTACATGAAAGGCAAAGATTTTGACCAAAAAGTTCGAAATATCATGTAAAATAGGCCGTTTTGCTCCTTTTTTATCGGTAAATTTAGTTCACAAAAAGGGTACCAGAACGAAAAAAAATCCCGAATAGAGCCCCATGGGGCTCTATTTGGAACATTTTCCAAATAGAGCCCCACCGGGGCTCTATTCGGGGGGCTGTAACCGGAAAACTCCGGTATGTATGTATTCAGGTAGTTTTACACCACCTGGATTACGGTAGCTTTGAACTGAGAAATCATCCAAATGGGAGCCTGAAGGGTAGCCTGGGGTGCGATGTGTCCTATTGAGGGTCCCAGTCCATTAGTTTGCGTTGAGGCCCAGGCCCAGGCCCAGGAAGTCATTCTAACTGGGCCAAACCGGACCAATCAAAACGAAATCCGGTAACCGAACGCTGATGTTTCACTCAACCTACAAAGTTGAGCTGGAGCATTTTCGGTTTATGGTGGTATATGTAACCACTGGCGCTTTTGTCATTGACAATGCCCAGTGCGCCATTGCTGTCTGGCATTATGGGCCGAAACTGCATCCACAGATCTAACGCAATGCGTGCCCACCGAACATCTTGGGCCTGTAACGTGGTCATCGGTAAATCGCATCGATGACCTTTATCCATTAGGTAGTAGGTCCAGCAAACATACATGCATTTGCATTGCATGTACCGAACGGTATATACCTCAGTGCACATCTCATTTCATCGCACTGTCCCCATTCCAGCTACAACGTTGGTCCGATGATCGTTGCTCCCAACTGAAGCCATATGTCTGCAAAAAGGCGTCATCTCAATCGGAGAAACGGGGCCCTTTTGGCCGCAGCCATCCAAGCCGTCCAACAAGTCAGGATACAGGCCCGACAGTTAAGGGCACTCATGAAGAACATCAAGGTACCGCCTGCACCGGTGGTCAGACCTGTTGATCTTGAGGTCACGAAGTGAGTGTGCCCGGCTATTCTTTCACTGTGAATATGCATGAATGAGTGTCTCTTGTACAGTTTAACCCATCTTTCTTCATTTCTCATTTCGCTTTATTGGTGATTTTTGGGTACAATTTATAGTTCTTAATATGCTTTTCGATGGAACGTTCAATGATTTGTGCATAATGTGTTCAGAACATGATCAGAAAATAAAACTGGGTGCCGCTCATCGTGCGGAAGTAATTTGTTGAACAACTGGACACGTCAGACGAGACGCCATGACATGGCTTCGTTTTCCAATAACAGTTTCACAATGCGACGTTGTTGTTGACGAATGCACATTACATACAATAACAAACAGTGTACGCCAACGCTGAAGGTGGCAGATTTCTCGACATTTCTATTTGTATATGTTGGATTGGTGAACTTTGGCACATGAACGGCAGGCTTGAGCCTGAATGACGCGCTTGCGTTTCGGTACGTCATGGTGTACTTCAGTAGTAAGGCATCCAGTGTCAATACCGCTGTTGGTTTTTGACATCAAATGCAAAAGCAGTGATATGACGACCACTTTTGAAAACCCGCTATCGTCCCCCGCGGCCGTGATGAATTTATCAAACCAAACCTGGCCTGACTCATACATTGTCGCATCGATCTGGTACCAAGTGACGTGTTGCGTAATATATACCGTCGACCTGACCATAAGTGTCGGGGCGTATGTTGTGTTTCTGTCCGCGTTCTACTACAACTACGGCCAGCTGTTCGCGCAACACCCAATCTACATTTTCATCCAACATCTGGCCCTGGCCGACATGGTCTTCTTTCTGTCCTACTTGTCAGTTGTCCTACCGTACTCAGCTGTCAGCTATCGATTCTACCATCCCAACGTGGAAATGCTGCTTGCTGCATTTGTCGCTCGGTAAGCCGTACATTGCATCATCATGTCCTGGTTTTGATTGTCGGTTTTGGTGCGAAAAGCTCGTATAGTCCGTCCATCAGCTCACGACACTTTGTGTTGCTGCTGGCTGGTTTGTTCCCTCCCTTCACGTTCTAATGAAAGAAATCGAGTTTCCGAAAAAGATTGTTTTTTGCTCCTAAATTTTTGATTTTTATGAAATCCACGTGTTTTATCTAATTCAATCCTTTTCGACACATTCTATCATTTTTTTAGTTTTTTTTGCAAAATCGGTACCACTCAATTTCTCTTTCATTAGAACGTGGAGGAACGGAACAAACCAGCCAGCAGCAACACAAAGTGTCATGAGCTGATGGACGGACTGTACGTGTTCACATTGATGACTCACTGCGCTGAAACCATTGTATTTGAAAATCAAAGCGTTGGGACACACCAATAGTCGACCATCCATCCATACCTGTGACGTTTGGCATTGGTGTGGACAAATCATGACAATCTAATGGACGGGGCAATGTTATGCTAAATGGCCTCGTGCACGCTGTCTTCTGAAATTATCGGCAGTGGACCGACCAGGTTCTCATCAACAAAGCAAATTCGCCACTAACGTAGCATTGTGTATTTTTCATGACATTAAGTGAACCAATACGTAAACTGAACGGCACAGTGAACACTCTGATCATCGGATCTCCTCAAAACATTACTCGTTAGGTTACTACTCGATCAGCATGTTGTCGTTCCTGATCTCTCTCAATCGCCTGTTAAGTTGTTGGCCGATGGCGTAGCGATTACTATTGAACGCACCCAAACGCATCTGTGGTGCGTGGCTGTGTGGCTGGTGTCGATTGTGGTCAACGCGATCAACTACTTTGTGTTTGACTACACAATGTGGTACGACACGACCTATCTCTATCACACCTACCAGCCGCGACATCAACAAGTCGGACTGATCGATACCACGCTGTTCAATATCGTTTCGATATATTCAGCCACCAGGTCGGTTCCGTTGATTTTCGTTTGTTTGCCATTTTCGTGTTTATTAGCCTGTTCAGATGAAACCTCGATGTGCGTAGATCTAAGGCTCAGTGTATGTACATTGTACGTATAGTTATACGCAGTCCACACTGTTATACTGTTATACCAGCATTGGTTCAATACCAATGATGTGGTGTAGGTGTATGTGCCCGGCCCGGATATATCGCCAGTGGACCACCAAATGCCACCAAAATGCAGAGCATCTTTGGTTGCATTGCAGGCTTGGCATTGTTGATGCTGTTGTTGTACGCGATCACATTCACGCATCTGTATCTGCATCGACAACAATCGATCGCGTTGGCAGCGAATGACACACAGAATGCCGAGCGAATACGTCGGGAACGATCGCTGTTATACCAGGTTGGGTGATGTTTCGA
>JASAMV010001901.1:0-29972 GCA_030248065.1 Rhynchonema sp. JSB1_4
ATGCCTAACGCGAACTGTTCGTATGACCGCGCACGCATACCTGATATAGGCAATCTCAATGGCATTCTGTCAGCCGACCGTATTCGATACAAGGCCAGCGCTACGGCGTGTTTGCACCAGTCGACCGAGTCGAAATCACAGCTGCATTTCACCGACGTGATTTTGCATCTGAAAAAAGTGTGAAGAACGGTTTCAATTCTTTGCTCAAACTTCGACCGATAAAAATTATTGACCAGAATCTTGTTATTATTCTGAATTGTATGTGCGTGTGTGTGTTTTCTTACGCAGTGTGTTGAAAAGTGGTTATAGGCAGCCTGGGCACAAAGCACATCCCTTTAGTAACCCCCAATTCTGCATCCGTTCGCATTTCCCACCGATTTTTCTTCGAACGAATTGGTACTCCAGACGGGACATTTTTCGGTGACCAAAAAGACAGCACCCTTCAACTCGGAACGTGCACGGCACGGCGTGACTGGTTGTTGCTCATGCTCAGAGACGATTGGTGCACCAGGTCATCATCAGTGAAAAAAGACTTTTGTACGAAAATCTGTTGTACCAAAAAATAGCCCCTTTCCCTATATCATCCAGCTGACCTATCAAATCCCAACGACACGTTGTAGGCAGTTGTCCCGTTGGTCGAATCACGTACGCTGCCACTCAGATGAAATCCTGGAAAAAATGTGAAAATTTTAGGTCATAAATTACTTTTTACTGGCTTTATCTGGTATGAACATTTTGTAGATGATTTATTTGTGCTCATATTGTCAGTATGTGTCCGTTATTCATATTGTTCTTGCTTTGAGAAGTGCCTGTCAGTTGTTTTTGGCCCCAGCTCCCCACAAGCAGTCAGTCTCTGCCACAACGCTCAGTCAGAAACACGCGTAGTTTCGTTAAATTTCCAAGTGATTTATGAATTTCATCTGAGTTTTTGAGTCACACATCAATTCATAACCCGATCTTGTCAGCGAAACTGATTTAGAGCCTGTCATTTTGTAATTTATGGATGGGAGGGAGATTTTTGGAGTATACGGAAGCTTTGGGCTGGGTTCAAATGCCTGAAGCCATCCTGTATGTGTAGTATTTGCTTCTGTTTTGCGTTCTCCAAGCACACACTCACGAACCCCTTCGTGATAAAAATTATTCAAATTCCACTGGCTTCGCCTGCGTGCGAGTGTGAAATTTGTAAACGAAATCAGTCACGCTCCTGACCTGATGACTATCACGGTTGGACTAAGTTGGGTACCAATCAGTGACCATCATATGGCTGGTCTCAGTTCTGAAGCCCAACAACAACAACAGCCCCAGTGAGATCCGGTTACATAATTCACAACATTTTGTAACCACCTCTTGCATGTGCATGCGTATATACGCGGGAAGCCATTTAATGAGCCACCCTATGACACACACACGGCATTACGCACGCTTATTTGATTTTGGATGGCTTCAGAGAGCCCCAGGTACTAGCTACATGGTCCCCTTGGGCCATGAATGTAAAATTTCCTGTGCGCTTGCTCCACGCTAGGTACATAAAAGAGGTGGAATTTACAAGCTGCCGTAGTTATCATCGCGACAGAATGGTGAATTCAGTTTTGCACACCCAAAGCACGATATGGGATACATACCGCCCAAACTCAAATTGTGTCAGCAGCCCCAGAGCTACCCAATTATTCAAATTCTAATTTGACATGCCACTGTGTGGTGCGGCAGCAGTCACACACAAACAAAACTAGATTTATGGTGACGCAATCGTAAATAATGAGCGCCAAAAGTTGATGAAAATCGATGGCACAACGCTCAGTGTGTGCTGGCAGGCAACATGCGTTTGGGAATACTTCCTGCCAGAGCAGCAGGAGTTTCACGGATCAATCATGCATAAAGGATGAAAACAATACGATTACGCAATTGGAAAACAATTGACATCAAGTATTGTTTATTTCACGTATTAGTGTTATTATTATTAGCATGACCCACTGCAGGGCAGGTATCCTTACATGATAAAGCACGCGCAACTTCATCAACACCGCGCTGATGTTTCACGTATGTGAACTTAGCCTACACGAATTTATAAATGCACTTTACCACACTCTTAAATAAAAACTCACAAACTGAATACCGTTGAATTTCAAGTCACAGCACACACACTGGCAGTAATATCAGTCGCCGAAACCCAAATTCCCATCATTCCAGCAGCTCACAGCCTTCTATCCCTCTCTCTTCTAATCACCCAAGCTCTCCAATAATAGTTTTTCTTCGAGTGCTTGTTCAAAAACCCAGGAATCCTGTGCAATGTGAAATGCTGCTTTTGTATTTTCTGTGCGTGTGTATATCGTGTGTTTTTCGGCTTTTCTGCTTCGTGGAAATGCCGTAGTAGTACTGCGGTCCCACATGATTATAGTGGTTGGTGGTTCGGGATTTATTTTCAGCCAATAGTATATTGTGGGAATCGGGTACTGTCGTGGTGCAGTTGGGTATAAATTTAATCACATTCGGACCCAACCAACCCCTTCCCGCACCATATACCTCCTTCAGAGCGCGAGCACAAAACTATAAATACAGCCGCGCTCCGTGTGAAGGTTTTATTTCCATTCACCGTGGCAAGCATCGCACTGAGGGTCAAGATGCCCCACTATATGATGTTTTATGTACGTGGTTGCAGATTATATTTTGAGAGATGTCTTGTGGTCAACAGAATCAGGACAAAAAATGTGTACCTTACATACTTGGGGTCAAGTCACTGTGTTCCCAAGTTTCTGGGAGTGTTATGTTCTTTGATGGACCCCAATATCAAAAATAAAATATAGCTGTATTTATTGATATCAGCATAATAAATGAAAATGAACGCAAATATACGGCCCTCCTTGGGATAAATACCGCACCTTGGGGGCACACAGTTGTAGATGATACTTGAAGATAATGAAAACTGATCTCTTTAGGTCCGACCTTGTTTTCGGCCGACGAAGCGAAATCATAAAATGTACTGGTTTGGTTATTTTGTCTGCTTTGACAGACAAACTGCCAAGCCAGAAACAATTGCAAAAAACCGACCCAGCTTCGGAATATCCATTTTTATGAGCTGTTTCTGTTGTTTGCGATGCTTTGTCCCTGCTCAATAATCAACCTGGTCCCGTCAGTACACACACTTGAGCTCTCTTCATGGCGCCGTGTTTGCGCGTTTCACAAATTCTTTTCATAACTCTGCACATACACACAGACTTAAACCATCAAAATATTCTCGTTTTAGGGTACAACCACATTTTAAACTGTGTACTTTTCTTGCGGGACCAGAGAACTTGTTTGGTTCCCAATCGTGCTAAGTAGCCCTCAATGAATACTACTGGACTATAGTGTGCTGTGCAAAGTACAATGCACAAAACAGACACGCGAAATAAAATACACAAGCAAATAACCCAAAGCGCACATACCAACAACAATGCTGGGGGCGCGCATAACGAATAATAAGAGAATATTATAATAAGAAGGAAAAGAAAGAGAAAACACTCTCGTAATAATAATAATGCTCATACATAATTTTGCGCACTCCACAGCGCGCCAGGCACCTATTGTGTGATTTTATGCAAAGGTGTACAAAAGTACACTCTGTCGTGCAGGAACAAGTCTGAATACCTGGACATTGTAAATGGGTTTGGGGTTATGATTATTGCAGTGAGTCCACTTTATATGGCATATGCAACCACGTTTATCGTTTTCGGTAGCATTTGCTCACAATTCGTGCACAATGTACTTTTGTATGAAACATCAGTGACGCCATGGCGTGTGATCTTGTGATACGGTGGAACCCAAGGAACCCAAACGTTTTTTGAGACCGTTGGTGCCCCAGGTGCATTCTGGGCCAACTGAATTCGGTTTTGCTTCACGTTGGTTCAAAACAGCTGTGAAGCACTCGGTGTGCGTGGGTGAAATAAATTTGCCAGAGCGTGCTGGCTAGCAGTATTGAAAACAGCTCCCTCACACTAAATCTGTGTTACACTATAAGTCTGAAAAAATGCATGCAATGCGTGAAAATTCGTCCCTGGAACACTGCAAAGGGCTGGCACCCACAAAGATTGCTGTAATTTTCGGTCACATGGATGACTCAGAATACACTTTTTTGTTGATCTTGGAACATAAGATCCTTCGACCTCGAACACGTATATGCATTATCCACGGGAGGTTGGCTGCTTCTTTGTTGTGACACACACAGTCTCTCTCACACAATCTCAGAAATTCCGCCTTAATTTCAATTAATATGCTGCACAGTGAGATACATTTTGTACATCGTACCAAATAGAACATAGCGTATTGTTCACGACTCGAGAACAAAAAACACGCGTTTCATTTGGGAAACTACATACAGTGTGACTCATTCGTGGGAAGAAAACGACTAATATCCGCTCAAGGGCGGATGGTCTGTTCTTATTTTGATCCCAATATCCTCAGGGTGTTTCGCAAGAATAAAGTAAGCGAAAAAAGAAATGCGGTCACGCAGAATAGTGTTTTTCACAATGCTGTGCGTTTTCGTGAAATTGGTTGCTTGCGAGATGATCTCCATGCCAGAACAGGAAATGGGATACAAAAGTAAAGGCTACATTACATGAATCACGATGCTTGGTTGAAGTGGATGGAGATCAGATTTGATTTGAATAGTTAGTTGTCTTTCGTAACCAACATTGAAGTCATACTGAAGAACGCAAGGCCACCCCATCAAACCTTACACTGCATCAGTACGTTTCTCCACAAAACCTTACCCTGGGACGAAACCGTTTCCCACCGCATGGGGTACGGCGCAATACAGTATGTATGTCTGTTCGTTTTTCGTATTTACTTTTTATTGCGCTGCTGCTGTGTGTTTTATTATTTTGTTTTTTGTTTATCGCCAGAGAAAGATAGAGAGAGAGAGAGGGTGCCATTTTTGTTAAGGTTGCGCCGCTGCGTCGTTTTGTTCCTCTCTCACACTCACGCACCTTTTTTCTGACTGCATCTGGCGTTGATTTATTCGGTACAACTAAAAAATACACCTTTAATCTCAAGATGGCACCCAACTTGTGACATTTTCACTGTGAATTATTTACGGTGGCGCACCGCCGCACCTCTAACGAAGAAGAAGAAAGAAAAGTGATTGTTTCGCAAAGCCGTCTGTGCCCGCGTTTTACTACAAGTTGTAAAAGTATATATAGCTCGCCAGAGAAGATGAACCAATAAAATCGATATGCAAAATTATGGGTGCAACTCATTCGAAGAAAGTACGCACGAGATATGTAGAACAAATGCGTCAAATTGGGTACGTAATATTGGTCGCCCAGTACCAGGCAATTAACAAAAGGAACAGGGTGGGTCATGCTTTTTTTAGAAAATAAACTCAAATGTGCTGCCCTGCGGCTAAAGTTGGACAATGGTCGGGCTATGAATACTTATACAAATAATGACCGGCCTTTGGTCTGCGCTGTAACACACGAGAAGCCGTGATCCCGCATCAAAAAATATCCTATCTGCTATCATGGCAACATATATTGCTTTGGCCACCCCCCGCACCAAAATGTACTGAGTGCAGTAAGGTTGGTCTGTTTCGCCCGGCTTTCGCAGACAGACCCCGAGGCGCCAGGGCTCGTCATTGCGCATGCCTCTGGCAAATTTGGCTCCAAAAAGCGGCCCCCCGGCAGATCTTATTGCTGGGCTGTAGCATCACTGCGTGCAAACTCATAACACACAAAGTTCCGTCGCATCCCAACCGCTCACGCCCCCCGCAACCGATTTTTATGTAAGGTGCTAAAATTCGCGATTTTGCTGCTGCTGCTGCGCTAAATGCAGAGTTGCAAAGAACAATAAAACCGTATATACTGTAGGTACAGTAGGTGCCCAGCGAGCAGAGAAGAGGTGCGAGGTTTTCATTATACCTCGCCTCGTGTTGTTGCCAATTTTGTGCCGGCGTCCGCCGCCGTTTTTACGGCTCGCGTTTTTGTGTGGCCGCGCGCGCTCGTATATTTTTAGGGTTTACCACCATTTTTAGACCCGCGAAAATTGCGGTGCACCGCGCACACTCCATGCATTGAGCCTTTCTAATTTCGTTTGCACTCAAAAGAGACGCGAGCGTTTTAATAGCAGTGCGCATGTAAAATAAAGGAATCATAAAGTTTAGCTTTATGCCCCCCACTGATGCCGCTTTCGCAAATATTTTAGGTCATGTAACATACGCGGAATCTAATTTTCGTCTGCACGAACAATTGTAACTTTTGCCATACAATGTATGTTTTGTTTGCTCCAACACTTTGAACGAAAACCAGCACGACTGACTATTTTCAAACGAGAAAACAAAGAAAATATACAAAGACAACACAAATAAATTATCACCAAACGATCGCACTTACCGATTTGTATCACATTCTGCACGGCCTGTCCCTCCACGAGTTGCACCCCCTTTGCGTACGACGTGGAGGCGTAGGCCTCGTCAGTGGGACATACAAGGGTCGGGGAACTGTACGCTCGAATGTTCAGCTCGTCCGTGGGAAATGACCAGTAAAGAATACGACGTTGTACTGGCTCGGGAACCGGTGAACATTGATCTAAAGTTGGTGGGCGCACCTTTGAACTGGGACATATAAGCAAGTTCCGAAACGTTTTTTTGCAAACTGTCATCATTTAGTTGGACTGCAACAACTACTGCAGCTGTGCTCAGTCCTGTAAGAGCAGTGGGTTTTGGCCGCCGTTTCGTTTTTCTTCACAGTCATGTGGTACACCCAGAACATTGCCAGTGGAGAATGCACAAGATTTTCAAGTGATCCCAGAAACAAACTGGGTGATAAAAAGGACAAACCTTCAATGTACGCAAAGGGTACGGTTTGCGCGACCACCCTGGCAGCTAAATCGAGTAAAGTCAATGTGGTGCTGGATTGTTGTGGGTCGTCGGTGCTGGTGGACTCAGCAATGACATGAGCGGATAGGCGTGCAATTTTGGAGGATGGGGCCATTTATATATTTTTTAATTTGATATAATCTGAAAACTATACATTTTGGCTGAATTGGACAAGCGCTGGTAAAAGATGGTTTATGGTCAGAAATTGGTTTTGTATTGATATTAAGATGCATACGAGTTACTGTTGCACCGGCGAGCAAAATATACAAATGCAATACAGTGCGAACCACGCAATACGCTGGGAGTCTTTATCTGCATAACAATAGACACAAGAAGTTTATATACATTACATCCCAAAATACAAAAGGGCGCTCAATCATATAAGCAGATCGGACGTGAATAACTGATCGCAATGCAAGCAGAGAGAAGATTATACAATGCGATTTCAATTATTACCATTTCATATACTGTACATACTGTATGTACCATGGGTACACACGCCTCAAACTTGGTTCAAGCTTTGAAGAAATGCCAAAAATTTTTCACATCGCTTTATGTGTGTCGTTAGGTTCAGAGCACACCCAAAAATACACCGGACCGCCGACCAGAGTAACCAATACTATGCACTGGTGGGGCAGTAGTAGCGTGAAAACACGCAAAACTGACCAGCATGGCACACACTTTGGCAGGGCTGTCAGCTATGGAGCATATATACACACAGTAGGGGACAGCTTGGGAATACAGCACGAACACACGCACAACACATAGCTGGACACTGGGTTCGATGGCAAATGCAGGGGGATGTTGCGGTCCATTGACCATTTGTGACAATAATATAGGTGCAGGCCCCAACAAGCTAAGCTGCCTACATTTTATGTTGCCCGGCTGGGAATACGCAATCGGCTTTACTACACACACACACACCCAGACGCGAACACCACAGCACACTACTGTATTTCGCGCAGACACACAAGCAAGCAAGCGGGCAGCAAAAGCAAAACGCACCGGCCAAGAGTACATGTGAACAGAACAGTGAACGGCGCAAAAGAGAAAATATAAATATACTATGAAGAATGCACACACCAAGCAAGACACGCACACACACACAGTGCGCGAGACACAGGACTACTCCACACCAGAGAAATGCGGTTGTATACAAGCGTTGTAGTGGGCGGGGGACACGGTGTTACGCGTGCGTGCAGGGCTACTGGTGCTGCTGTGTTATTATGGGGAGGGGGTTGGAGGTTACTCAACTGCACTATATGACCAGGTCAGCAACTTGTTTGGCTACGATTTCGCCAGCTTCAGAGGTCGTCGATAATGTAATCCTGTAAATTGTTGACCTACTGGACCTGGAGTTCCAAACTTTTTCCGGGACACGCCTCTGGGTGAGTCACTCTGTGTACAGGTGCGGTAAGGTATGCACTGTACAGCAAAAGTACACAACGACACACATCAGTGTGCCCAGACTGTGAGAGCGTACAGCACAACACACATTGCAAAAAGAGCGCAGTGTCCCTTCGTTACCGACTCCGCCCAGTTTCGTGGTCGGGTCTGGAGCTATCCAAGGGAGGTGGTACATATCTATATTTAGGTGGTGCAAATACAGGGGTAAGGCTACCACCGTGGCATGCCCCATAATCCCATCCTCGAGTTAGCCACCACTGAGGGCTATATCGGAAAGTTTTCCGAATAAGCCCCAATCTATGGACATTTTCGGTAATGTTTCACATGCTTTACATGGTGAGTAGGGGTTTATCTGAGGAATTATTTTTTTTAAAAAATCACAATTGGAATCCCACATAAGCTCCTAGAGGACTTATTTGGCATTTTCCGGTTTAGTCCGTCCTAGCTTGCTCTCAGGAATAGGTCTGTAATCGTGTTTCCCTGAAAACTGGCGTGACGAAGGTCAAGACTAAAACAGCGCCAAAAGGTTGTTTTATTTTCCAAAGGCCTCGAGAAGATGATGATTGGTCATCAGAAATGGATACTGTCAACTTTGGTCTCTGTCCCTTGGATGGATAACTTGTTTTATCAGCATTTGCACATGCATCATACTTCAGAGTGACTGGTTTTGGTCTCGGAATATACAAACGCTAATTGCACAAAGGAAAAAGCCGCCGACACGGTGAGATAAAGATGATACAGTCAGAATAATTAATCTTGCCTGATATTGGGGTCACTTTCAAAGACCTCGATGTCGCTATCAATTACAGTCATCATCATGCAAAGGTCGGGTTGAATAAACTTTGACCCCTAGGCACGTTTTAATTACAAGGAGATTCACTGTTTGGATCTCTGTAAAACTCTGTCAAAAAGACGACAGCAAGGCCTGTCTGGAAATTTTGCAATTTCCTTGATAACCAAGGGGTAGCTGTCATTTGGTGTGCACCATAGTCACAATCCCTCGTCTCGTAGGGGCACTGATAAGCAGTGCCTTGGGACCCCTGTACAGGGTCCAGTTCTTGGGTTCCACATTTTTGTAGGACCTTGCTGGCAGTTTCGGTCAATCTTTCGTGCCCGAGAAGTCTGCACACGCGCCGATTATATCTCACGAACATTTCTGTGCCGCTCAAATTTTCGTGTTATGCGCAGCTTCACACGCACGAAACATTCGGCTGCCTGAAATTTTTGTTTGGCACCCCTTGTTTTGTGTGAGACAGGCATCAACTTTTGAAAATCAACCTTAGACGTGGTCCAACAGGCCTGGCCAGATTTGTGGAAAGCGGTTCATGAAACAAACTTTTTCTGGCTTCTTCGCACTGGACAAAACTGTCAATGGGGGTCTTTTCCGCAAATCTCTGGCACCACCTTATAGCGCACGCATTATTCAGGGGAAAATAGTAGCCAATGGCTACGCTAGTGGCCATAGTAATTTCACCGTTATGCTTGGCTGATTATGAAGGCAAAATATATTCATCTTCTTCTTGCGCTCACGCACGCGGGCGCTAAGGTTCGCGCCATAGATGGTCAGTTGTTGGGGTCCCAAACGGTTTTTCGGCCAAATGTTATACGAATGAAGGGACCCATCAATCGAACATGTATGGTCAATAGAGGCTACTCATTTCACTTTTCCGCTCGAGTACACCACCGATATACATACCAACCTTGACTGCGAATCTCGCATGGCAAGAAAGTGACCATAAATGAGAATATGGGGGAACAGTTTGGGGGCCGTTGGGGGATTATGGTTCACTGCATGCGAGGGAAGATTCAGAGGAATATGGAGAGAAACTCAAGTGTATTGGATTGTGTCTCAGGTGCCCGATGTATAATAATATAATAACGTTCATGTGAAAGGTCGGAGAACGCGAACACAACAAGCGTGTCTGTGCAGCTTGAATGGCATATGAGGAATTGAAAATTTTGTGAAAATGATATAGAATCAAAAGCGAAATCTACAATAAATTTCCAGCGAAAAATATGGTGCACACCGTTAATGATTTTGAAACGAAAATAAAACAACAGAAGCAACATATCGTGTTCTGACACCACCTTAACAAAACGAAGTGATGATGAATCACAACAACAACGCTGACAACTTTTTTTATCACAAGGAAACAAATAAAAACCAAAAACACCAAACTGACGCAGCACATTGCAGTTTGTGTGGGAGTTTTGTCTACTTTGTGACGACACTAATAAAATGAAAAATAAATACAGTACATAATGGCGTGGTCTTTGTTTGATGGCACACAGACATTACAGTAATCAACATTACTTCCCGTTAGTGAATATAGTGTACTTTGTTGTTGCGTATGCATTTGGGTGCGGGCTTTATTGCCATTTGGAAATTGCGCAATCATGAAAATTTATACATTGTAACTTTTCGTAAACCAATAATCATAAACCATACTTCACCACATAACAGAAACGTGGATTTTGGTCCAGTGATGAGGGTTTAAAAAATTCTACCTGCATGTAAAAAAACACTAAACCAGACGACAGCCAGAAATTTTTTTACCAAGTCTTAAGGAGCTTTGTCTGTAAACACACAATGTTATTTCTTCATTTGCTCCGCGACGTTTCAGGCCTGGAGGTTCAGGCCCGAACTGACAGACCCAGTTTTTCAGGCCCGGTCGGTTCAGTACTCGCATATTTGACCCATTTATAGGCTCCAGCCGGGCCTGAATGGGGCGGGCTTGAATGGCCGGACCTGAGCCTGTGCTCCGTGACTGAACCATCGCAAAATACTCTTCGTTGCATGACGCAATACAGTCACGTAAAACTTTTTCAAGGCGAGATTTTTTTTTCTTCACTTTGCAATAAAACAGATTTACAGGAAACGACACATTGCAAAAAACGAATTACAGGTAAACAAAGTCAGAAATGCGTGGTAAACTGGTTAGGTACGTTAATGCATGACATGCACAACAAATGTCACATTTAAATAATGTTGCTAAAAGTTGCAATGTCGAACCCATAACAAAATTGCAAAGACATTCGTAAAGGGTAACTGTGCTTGTCCGATAAGCAGAGCTGACCAAAACAATATTGCGTCAAAGAAAGTTCATTGTGCATCATAACATTGATTTGTTCTGTCGGTCAAACCAAGTTACAAGGTTTGATTGGTTGTCAACACTTAGGGAAATGACACAATAATGCGGTAAAGCAAGGCGCAACAAATGTTAAATGCGGCATTGAAGGTTACACTGGTCGTAAACACTTTTTTGTGGCTTGACGTGTTTTGATTCATTCTCATTTAGTGTCGGATAAACAGAGATTTGAGGCGGGCTTCAACGCAGAAATGAGTTGTCAAGTTTTCTTCATCTTCGTTTGGAAATGTGTACGCCACACGAACACACTGAAACGCAGGTAATTAGTTTCGAGCCTGAATTCGGCTTCAGCCTAAGCCAAAGCCTTTATAGAAATCCACTGCTCCCAGTGAATGATATCTGAGTTCAGATCATATCTGCAATCTGATCACGTTTTCGAATAATAGCATTGAACAGGCGAAATCCCGAAACCGCAAAAGTGTTAGGGTGCTTGCTTAGAAACCCGAGAATTCAGCACACGCAACAAAATATGTAAATAGCTTCGCACAAAAAGCCCCTAAAAAGTTTCGCATGCCAAAAAAAGACCCACCACGAGTCGTCACCACCGGTTGACACCAAATATCGATCATCATGAGTGAATCGTACATTGGTGACATTGGCTGAATGACCGTGGTAGACGCCGATGGCTGGCTGAAATGGTTAACGATGGTGGTTACGGTATCTGACATGACCAGCTAATTTAGTACGGAACTGGTTTCAAGGCAAGATAATCACGGATTTGTTAAGCAACTTCAGTGCTTCAACACTCACCGCATATGCTCCCTGTCTGGCCAAGGCGGGGAAGTCATACAACATGACCAAACCCCTATCGTTGCCAGTCGCAACCACATTGCTGGTGTGCGCCACATGTGCACTGGTTGGGGGGCAATTCGATGGTGATAGGGTGCCGGACATTTCCACGCCCAACACACTGAAATACAGATGCGGAGTGATGTTTCATGCAGTGTGGTGTATGTAGGTACACGTTGGATAAAGTCAATCCACGCGAGCAAGATGAGCTCTGGTTGGTTAGTGCATGAGGGAAATGACGACATTGACTGAGCTCAATTGTTTGTGTCAAACAGCAACCAGTTTTTAACACACACTGAAATCTTATGTTTGAGGGCTCATACTCGCATAGATGGACTTCAGTTATATTTGTAATTGGGGTGCATTCGCACTGACGATGACCTGGTGCACCCACCGGCCAGCGGTGAAAAGCAGGTACGAATGTGCAACCAAAAATACGCTGCTGATAATCACAAATTATGAAAGAAACCCGGTATTTTGTCGTCCAGAACTCGAGTTCGTTTTTTTTTCAAGAATGAGGTGGCAAGCGGCCATGGGGTATACAGTAAGTTGGAAAGTTTCCTATCATTGCCAGTTCGTGACGTTGTAACACATTTAATGAGGCTACACCCCAGAAAATCAACGAAAAATATTGAAATTGAAAGATCAGCCGCTCCAACTCACTCTGTCCACTCTTGCCACACAATTCGTCGTGTTTCGTCAGAATTCGATGACAACGAGACGCAATCGGGCAGACGGAACACGTGACTCGTATGGGATCCGGTGGACACCTGTGTTTTGTGAAACTCTTTTGTTTGTGGTTTCCTTGATTTCTAGGTTAAGTGCGAAATTTAAGGCGCAGGTTTCGGTCATTTTGAAGCTGAAAATTTCTGCTAAGCCAGTTTGATTGCGTCGTTCTGAAAGTTCAAATGAGTGTGAGTAAGGGCTTTGACCAGCAACCTCATTTAGAAAATATTTCCTTGTCTCTGTACATTAACAACTTGAACTTTTATGGCCAGCTTTTTTTTCAAAAATGAATCTGTTCTACACCTTCAGGTATTGCGATGTCACATCGAAGTCCATGTGTGCAGTGCCGCTTTCGTGCACTTTACAGTGACCGATGCGGGCCAGACTGGTGGGTTTGAGTTCGTAAATATCGATTTTGTCGTTGCGACGGCCGACTGCCAAGTGTTTGCGCGACGGACTGAATCTGCAATTTTATTTGATCTTTCACGGTGAGCTGTGTGTGTTAGATTTAGACCCTACAAGGCTGCCCTGGCCAGGCACATTTTTTGAGACTTGCTGGTGCAACGACTCCAAATTGGGTACAGCAGTGCTGTGGTTCCCGTTTTCGGCCTCTTTTCACAGACGGGCGGTGCACTGGAACATCGTCAGTGCGAATGCACCAGACAGCCACGTGTGTGATCCCAAAAAACACACGCGCTGCTTTCCTGCGGGGATGTTGCTGCATTTGTGCCAGCACTCAAAGTTGTCAACGACCAGATAATCAATTTCGACCACCGTAAAACTGGCTTATTCTTTTTGTCATCAACGCAAATAGTCAACTCTGGTCATCTAATCAAGTAACCCAGAATGAGCGCGTGAAATAAATATGCCAATGGGGCTCAGTTGACGGTGAGAGTTGACCATGTATACTCTGGCAATTCTTTTGGGAGAAACTTTTCAACCGCGTTATGCCTGATCCGTAAAGCGCATCATGCGTGCACTGGCTACAGATGTCACGTGACCGCTAAAGCTTGCGCTTTACGGATCAGGCAACGTGTTGGAAAAGTTTCTCCCAAAAGAATTGTCAGAGTATATGTTGACAACATGAAAATAAGCCGCAAAACTGTTCTCAACAGCATATACTGTACTTTACCTCAACAATTGTTCTTTATGTGTCCCTTTCAGTCCACTTTCATGTACGGACGGTGCACCAGGCCATCATCGTCGCCTTTCAATTCACCTGATTTGCGTCACTTCCGCATTCGAGTCCCGATGCGTCAACAGCAGTGCCATATGACCAGTATCATACACCTGCACAGCCCCATTGCGTAGACCCACAGCCAGCCATTTGCCGTCACAACTGTAGCACGCGCTGGTGCCTGATTGGTCAAGCTCGGTCCGATTGGTCAGACGCTGCAGGGGTATTGGGAATGGACAAAAGATTCCTTTTACTTTTTTGTTGAACATTTCGTAGATGGTGCATGTGATTGTGATTGTTCTAATAAGGCGGCCTTCACAATGCATGCGGGTTGCGGGTTGCGGGCCACATCGGCCCCCACCGCACTGGCAAAAAAGGAAAGAATGTTTAGACATATATACTGAAACAACTAACGTTTGCATCTTGACAGACAAAACAACTTTACAATATCTGTATTTGGGCGTAGGATCATTTTGCTCTTCATTAAAAAACAAAGCAAGTCCGATCCGTTCAAACCAACAAGTTTGATTATGGTATTGGTCGCACAACCCCTTTGTAAGAATCCATCCAAAATTTTTCCTGAATGGTATTCCACAAACGAAAACGCAACATCCACCGCCCTTGACTTCCACAGCCAACCTTTGTCTGCAGATCCCACACGCGGAGTGTGTGATCGTCACTGGCAGTTGCGCACACGGATTTATGTGGATGGGTGGCTAGGGCCCCCAAGTGCCCGGCCCCGTGTCCGTTCAGTACGTAAGTGGGGACTGACTTGTTCTCACGTAGTTCGATCAAGTCACCACTTTTGGTGCCGACCATCAGACGATCCTAGAATGTATTGATTGGTCAACAGCTTTTTTGAAAAAAAAACACTTGTGTATGATCCTTGCTTTGTCCATCGTGTAGCTTTGTTTTTGCCTTTGTGCCAATTTCGATCTGAACTCAAAGACAGCGGGCTGTGCCTCAGGTCATCGGCCCAAACTCGCGAAAGCGCAATTGCCACTGTGGGGGGGGGGCGGTTGTGCCACCAAACACGATGATGACAACTTCCAGCTGGCTGACCTCAACTCGTTGCGTGCTTACGCGAGCAGCAGCGTTGTCCCACGCAACGCACGTTCTGGGGGAATAAAAGGGAATTTACGCTCCGAGCTGCAGAGCGTAAGATGCATCACTGCCTCTGTGGCGGTGGGTCTTCCGTGAATTTGGGCCATCGTCGACGTGGATTTCGAATAGACAGAAAAGGAGCCCATTAGCACAGTTGCGAACTTATGCTCTTGCTTACCAATACAAGCTTAGAATTCAACGAGCACTTCAACAATACCATCCGCAAGGGCTTCCGGAAGTGGTTTGTGCACAACACAACAACGAGAACCTATTCTAGCTTCTGTCCAGCTGGCTGATGTTTCACTCGAACCTGATATCTGCACACGGCCTTCACCACACGACAGTCTTTCGGCAGTCTGAATGCAGTGCTGCGTTGCATGTGCCTGTCCCAGAGTTTGATGTGGGTGTTGTTGCCATTGTTTCTGTAAAAAAAATTGAAAATGGTTTTTGTCGGCAGCCTGTGGGTGGTATTCACGAAAGGGTGGAGTGAAGAATTGGGTGGAAAGTTGAGTGGAAAGTTGGGTGAGGTGGAAAGTTGGATGGAATGTTCAGTGAAAAGTTCAGTGGAAAGATCAAGCGGAGTGGATACGGCAGCGTTGAAACATCACACACGTTGTAGCGTGACGTGTGTGTTTGTGTGTGGCAAAATACATTCGCGTGGTGAACAATAATTCATGCGCGCCTGTGTTGTGCAAACCCAGTGTGGTTGAGAGGTGGGGGCGTTCGCAATTTTTGAAACTTTCCACAAAATCGTGACAAAATCAAACGCGAGCGTTCCATTCAACTTTCCACCCAACTTTCCACTCCACCGTTTCGCTAATACCAGTCTATGTGAAAAGGCTAACTTTGGTTCCTTGGCCCCGGTCACAAGCATGCCATCCAGCAGACTTGTGTGCATTGCAAACACGGGGCCGGTGTGTGCGTGTACTATGCGGTCTAGGTGGGTATGGGTCCAGATGTAGACCTCGCCCGTCACACAACCCGTGAACGTGATGAAATTCTGAATGATAATATATTTAAGTTAATCATGGAAAAGTTAAACGCAAAACTTAAAAAAAGGCTGCAAAACTAAACTCACCGGTGCAAATCCGATCGATAACATTGTGCGTCTGGGCGCGCCCCGTTGCGTCAGGCCACGTTTCATGATTAGAAGGTTGCCGACAACCTTAAAAATAAAAAAATATGTACCAAAAAATATTTAAAATCTATGTAAAAACACAGCCACACCTTCCAAAATCCGACGTGTTTAATGCCGACAGTGACAAAGTCCACGTCTGAGTCCGGTCTGAATCGCGCGTCACACACTTTCGCACGATGACCTCTCGCGTGCGCTATGGATGTGCCTGCGACAAAGGAAGAAGAAAACATCATTACGGTATAAGCCATCATTAAAACTACAGTAACCCAACCATCAGTCCATTTCCATACCGTAACCGTATGTTGTGCGTCAATGCCAACGCTCAGCAGGTACTTGCCGCTCGCAGAGAAATCCACGCAGTTCACTCCCTGAAGTTGAAAGGAGGGAAGATTGTGCTTCATTAAAGAATCGGATGCCCGTAATTCGCCATGCAGTCCAACTGTGCCTACCATCTTTCGTCTTTGCAATTACTTTTCAAAATTTCGCACGTTTGAAGGAGTCTTTCCTGCTTCACACAGGGTCTGATAAGCGGTGGTGTTCATTTTCACACAATCATTTATTGCAAAAGAATACCTTTTCATGCGGCACAGTGAGTATGGACAGAGTCTTCAACGTGTCAGTGTGCCATACTTGTATGGTCGAGCCTTGTATTGCGATCTGTGCTGTTGCAACGACGTTGGCGTATTTTGGTGAAAGGTTGGCGCGCAAACATAGAATGTCGTCCGTGTGCGATAGGTAGAAACGTTGAGCACCTGGGGTAGGAACAGTAAAGTGCGGGCGTGCAGGGCGTGAAAAGTGTTCCCAGTTTAGTTATCCTTGTTTGTGTTACTGAATCGGTTCGCTGGGATTTGGTTTCCATGACCGGGTCGGGCTTATTTGTACCATGACCATGTGACTTTTTTCATGACCATGTTTAATGACGTTTCACGAATAGAAAAGTCAACCAGCGCATGGGTGTTGATTTCGATGCAAGCAAAGTGCATGCGGACCTTTATCCATTTACAAAGGTCCGCTACGTCACATGAACTGATCTAATGGAACTACCTATATAATATAGCAAAAGACATTTTGGTGGGTCATTACATTACGCCACATTAGAAAAAGAGTCTCATAACCAGCTTTCATATTTCGCATAAATTAATCAATAAAATAAAAAATTTTAAATTAATAAAATTTATCCCGCGGCCCGACCGACCAGTCTTCAAATGCATGACAATGCCGGTGCCAGCCGCGTGGTACACCAATTCAGCGCCGTCGTTGACAAACGCAATGTTGTTGCTGCAGTCGAAACCACGATAGCCGAATATGTGCTCGAGTGATAGACCCTGGGGGTGGTTTATGCATATGATAATAATTATGTTGATTTCAGAGTTGGTGTGGCTGGACAAAAGTGGGTGGCTCCAAAACGTGTCTGTTTGGGAACTGCATATAACGACTGGTTACACACGTTGGCGCCTGAACAATATTTGGCACACATACATACAGTATGTAGATGGAATACAGCAATCAGAGAGTTTGTTGTCATGCCCATATTCGAATTGCGGTTCTACAGATTGATCATGGACTAAGTGCTGTAAAACCTCAAGCCACACGCAGTTGTTGCAGTGCTGGAATTTGTCCCATCATTATTTTTCAAATATCTACAGTGTAATCATGGTACTCGTATTCAAACCACTATCAAAACAAAAATAGAATACAAAATTATGAAAAAATTGCTTTCCACATTTCACCCACCTGAATCTGTGCATCCTGCGTAATGCCATTCTTGGTTGTTGTGGAGGAGCGTTGCACATTGATCACGCCCAAATTGTGTCTCCCTGATCTGGCAAGGTGCAGCTGTTGTTGTTGGTCTTGGTCTGGGCCCGGCTGTACCTGTTGTTGGGTCATTGTCTTGGACCGGTCACTACCTTGGTTGGTGGGGTACATCTTGGACACGTAGTCGATACGTTTCTCCTCCTCCACATCACTGTCGAAGCCTGAATTCAGAAGGAGGGGTGATGTTTCATCAACCTCAATTTGAGTTTTCAGTGAACTGATTTTTTTATATAAACACCCTGAAAATCAAGGTGAAAGCAGAACAACGACGATACTCGAACGTTGGCTTCTCAGTGCAAAATGATCATAGCTGCTTGTCGACGATTATGATTGCTGCGGTGTCCATCTTGTGCACAATCATGTTGTTGTTGTTCACGAAAAACCGGACGTTTTTGCTTAAAGTGCGTAAGCAATAAACATTGGTGGGCAGGAAATAAGGTGAACTTCACACACACAGTGGATTTTCGCAGAGTTTTATCAAGTCATAAAGCGGCGTGTAAAGTTTGCATAAACTTTTCGACGTTATGATATCCATCCTTTTGAAGCACGACACAACATTTGCTGCCTAATCGGTTATTTAAAAAAACAACAAAAGAATACAATACTGCAAGTTGTGAGTGCATGACACAACGAAACGTTTTGAAATCACGAGACAGGAAGAAATTTCAATTCGTTCCCCCAGCATCACAGCGCAGGGAACCCCGCAAGGGGGCGCAAACCACACAGAACAACCCGCCACCACACACCCCGGCCCCCGCCCCTCCCCCCCCCTGCGGCTGTAAGAATGCATGAGGCAACGAAATTAGAAACTTACTATACGGAGTGTGATAATAATTGTGAGCAAACCCACACAAATACAACGCTGAAACCGCACAATCGCAAAAAATGCACAATAAAAAGCATTATTCTGGAAAACGGTGCAGTGGTACACAGCAACGATGATGATACGGGTCAAGTCACGTGAGTGTGAGAACATTAGAATTGCACCTTTGATTGTATCTATAGTTTGAAACATCAACTAATCCTCCTCATCAGCACCTTCTTCCTGTGTGTCGGTGTCCGTGGAGTCACTGTGTCCGGCACCACTCGCTTCACATACACGCCACACTGACAGGGCTGTGTCGGCACCACCTGTGATGCGGGTGGGACAGTGTGATGGTTGGCTGATGTTTCAATCAGAGTTGCACACTTTACTGGCATCAAGATCTTGGTCGATCAATAGCTTGATCGGGCACTCGAACGCCCAACCCGGTGATTTTTTGATTATGCGACGACCGGACCATATTCCGTGTTCTTTCGAGAACATTGTAACTTCGACCAGCGTAAAATATCTCACGCACCAACTTTTACGCTGGTCAAGGTCGAACTATTGCTTGCCTGTACTGAACTTGCTTGTTCGATGGTCAGTGGTGCACTAGATCATCGTCAGTGGAAAAGAGCACCAGATGGCCACTACTGAGCAAAAAAGGTGTTGAAAATAGGAGTTTTTGCTTTCACATAAAATATCACTGCTCAAGCAAACACACACAAAATCGTATCGAATCTCAAATTATCAGGCTTGCCGATATTTAATGATGTTTCACTACTCGTATGCAGTAGATACCGTACCTGTGGCCAATAGCCATTCATCGTCGTGCGAAAATCGAACGTTGGTCACGTGAGCACTGTGCGCCAGGTAGGACTTGGATTTGGCGTATTTGGACTGGAAAAATGTGCGGAATGAATGTTTTGATACTATTTTCATCGAAGTGGATTTTTTTGATATTGGTCGCACAACGGAACATTACTGGGAGGGAAATAGGAGGAGTGTTGAGTTTGCATATGAAGTGACGTGGCCGGAAATCTGAATCCAAAAGCAACAATCATTAATGCCGCGGATATTGGTCGCACAAAGACCATTTTAGAATTCACCAAATCAATCCTGATTTCACTCTTTATACACCAATGCCGTGAGACGGATCAAATCATTCACAACTACTGTGCTATTTGTGATTCTCACAAAGCATTTTCGGCTGAAAATAATCTGGCAGAGCACCCACGTTGCTGCGGTTCTAAAGCATTTTGTGGACTGCAAGCTTGGTGTGCAATCGCGCCACGCAACGTCATTGCCCCGTTACTTTCCTTTCCTTCACGATTCAGGAAAAAAATTGACCAATTCTTATAGAGTCATTGTGCGACGAATAGCTACTTTCGGTAGGCAGACTGCGAAGATGCTTCCCGCTTACATGCATATCGAAATGGAAACTGTGGCCTATGATATTGGTCGCACAATGGCCATATAAGAATTCATCAAATCAATCCTGATTTTCAAGTTCAGTCACTCTTAACCACTGTGCTATTTGTGATTCTCACAAAACATTTTCAGCTAAAAAAATCTAGCAGATCAACCACGTTGCCGCAGGTCTGAAACATTCTCTTTACTACATGCTTTGTGTGCGATCACACAACGCAACGTCATTGCCCCGTCACTTTCCCTCTTTACGATTCAGGAAAAAAATTGACCAATTCTTATAAAGTCATTGTGCGACCAATATCAGACTCGGTGATCGGGCCGGAAAAGAGTCGAATCGGTCAAGGCCCGGTCATGCATGTGATTTTTATGAATTCAAGACACGACTTTTTCGAAGTTTACAGGTGACGCCAGTAGTCTAGGTCGGATTTGACCGGCACAGTGACGAAATATAAATTTTATGGACGTGGTTTTAGTTTCCCGTTTGGGCCTTGTTTTCGCAGTCGGGTGCTCCTCAGTGCGAATGCACCAGATGGCCACACGTGATCCCAAAAACAGTTGTCAGCGGCTTTCAAAATGTATTTCAAACAAAATGAACAATGACACCTGCCAGTATACCTTCGATGGAAACGTGAACAGTTTCACGAATCCAAAATCATCCGCGGTGGCAATCAGCGTGTCTGCCTTGTTCACACAGGTGGCATTAATGTCCGTTACATCGGTCATGGGACGCCAGATGCCCGTATGGCTCGGACCTGAAAGTTGACTGACCACAATTGCATCGCAAAATCTCAAATTTAGGGTTGCTTTTGTGTCTGATCAAATTTTTAGGGTTTCTGGGCGCACTGATCGGAACCCACTAATTTCGTTCAGCGTAAACAGGTAATCGAAATCAGTAAATCTCAACAAAAATGTTCCCAGGTACCGATACAGGTCGTGTGACTTGAGAAGATCGGTTCAAACCTGGGGTGCTAACTGGTCACCAAGCTTGATATTGCTTTAAATTGTAAACCAATTTCTTGTGTTTTACGTGTGAGACGCGAGAAAGAAGACAACACCCAAGCATGTGGGTGGTTTACCATTTCGCAATAATTTATGGGCTAGTGCAACGCACCATACGCTAAATTATTCAAACAGGTGTTTTTTGAAATTACCTTTATTTCGCATGCTTACTGGCATTGACTAATAAACTTGTTTCAAACCGTTCATTTTTATAATAAGGAGGCCGTAAATCGAAACTTTTTTAACTCGTAAACATGCGTCATACTAGGTATAGGTACATATACTAGACAACGGAAATTGAAATGTTTTTCTGATTTCTATGCTGATGAGTTTATGAACAAGCGTTTTGAAGCTTTACATTTTAGTTTTAAAAATTGTGTCTTATTTGTTGTCAAGAAAGATGGCGCATAAAGACCGGCTCCGGTGCCTTCTGATCGTGGCAACTCTGGTGGTTTTCGTTGAATCGCGCGTTAGTTTTCTCGAAATTAAAACAAAACAATTCACATAATGATGTTTCAAAAAAATAAATTTTCCAGTCGACTCGTTTGCGTCGGCAGGCCGGTGGTGACGGTGGCCAGGGAGGAGGGAACGACGGTTGTGATCTGACTTTCTGGACAACTGAATCGGTATGAATCAAACAACAAATGTGTTCCTGATTCAAATCATCTATGATCAATTTGTGTGTGTCAAAACATTCGAATTGAATCCGCAATCAGTGCACTGCGAGCGAGCAACTATAGCTTTTGGCCGGACAGTTTTGGGTCAAAGCCAATGTTCAGCGCACCAAGCCAAGCTCTAAATCGACTGAATACTTTTGGAAATACATGGGGTATTACACAAAACAGAGCCTGACGCAGGCTGCCAGAAACCAAGACAGGTACCATCCACGGCAGCACTTAAAGAAGCGTGACTTTAAATTGACGCACAATCCAATGCATAATAATGTTTACAGACGACCGTGCAATGTATCGACGCATTCAAACCGCATGGTGGTTGTGTGAATGCGTGTCAGACGTGCTTGAAACTTGTGGCCGAATGGTATAGGGACAATTGTAGTGGCTCGGAAACGGGTGCGTTGCTCTGCTGTCTGGCTGATGTTTCACGTTCAGGGTATCAATTGGAATAATTGCAATACGGATAAAATAAACTGACGTTCCGAACGGGTTATGCTGCAATCTGTTTCGGATAGGAATTCGGTCCTGACTGATTTAGGACACGGCGGTTAGCCTCATTTCTGCATGTCTAGCAATTAGGTTTAGATTTAGGCTCAGGCTTAGGCTTCCCAAATTAGGTTCATATTATTACAGATGTCTACAGCCAGTGCGAGACGAACAACTGTGGTGGTGTACCCAGCGGTAGTAACGGTGGTGGCGACGAACAGAATGGGAATCAGATCCCCGATTATGGCAAGGATTGGAACTACAACTGATGTTTCATACTGATTGATTTCGACACAAATTCAGTTCATCTGTGACGCGAACTACAACGAATTTGAAAAAGTAGCGTGATTTTGATTGTAACCGTTAGTATGAAAAAGGCATCGAGCTTGGTGATGGGATCGGATCCGTCACGGTCACGTGACTTTTTTGAATCACAACAACATAATTTCGATCATTTTGCTGATGTCACTGCTAATTTCGGAAGTGCAAAAAGTTGCTGTCATCAGTATCTGCTTGAGAAATTAATGACATTATCTACTTATAGGCACTTAGATATGTGAATATTCATAATTCTAACAAAAACATACGTCAACCATTGCAGATCCGATTTGGACCGATGCTATCACCAAGTTCGCTAACGCAGTTTATTTATTCAGATTTATAAAAAATAATAATAAATCAACCCACCCAGTACGCCAGTCTTTGTCTCCCATTTGAACTCCTCCTCCGCAATATCAGGTTCGATCGGCTGTCGCTCACCCTTCGGCATCTCAAAGTACAACAGCTCGCGCGCGCCAGAGTTGGTCGCCAAAAGGGTGCCTGAATTTGAAAGGGGACACTGTCCTGATGTGTACTCGGGCCTCTGGACATCAACGAATAATCAACGCCCTTTTTTATTTCCCCATTTGCAAATCGCACACTTGGAATGTCTGCTCTCAAATAATAGTGACATTTTTGTTTGGTACCCCAACATGTTTGGGCCGGTTTCACCATGGGCGTTGGAAGAGTCACTATGAACAGCAATGTCATACAATTCTTACCTGATCACTGGTCAAAGTGAAGAGCATTGTAAAAGGGTCGCTATAAGGAATTTCTAAAACAACGATTGAATTGCTATTGTTACCATACCATCACTGGTCCAATCAATATGAGTGATGTACGACGATGCGCCCTTGCATATGCCCACACGCTTGCCCGTGTCCACATTGTAGACGTCGACGAAATTGTCGTGCGACGCAACGGCCAGGTACAGATGCGGCTCGGCTAAAAAATTTCGCGGCTTTTCAGAAAAAAATATTTTTTTGGTAAACCTTTGATTTTGTCATGTTTTTTTGAAAAAGATTCCAACCTGGCGAAAATTTCACATCCGAAATATTTTCCTCGCGATGATGGAATTGATGAACGACGTCGAAGCTGTCGGCTTTGAATGCGGTCACACTTCCTGCAAAAAAGGGTTCTTTGGCCAGTTTTTTTGATCATTTTTCACTTTTGTTACTTGTTAATCAGAGTTGGACCACTTATCGAACTGAATCACAGCTAATTTTAAATAAAAACTAACCAAGCAAAGATTCACCGAAACAACAAACGCACCATTCCTAAATCCCACAGCCACAAGAGTGGCGTCAGGCGAATACGCCACCGAGCGCGCTGCGCCCCCGTCCAATTTGTGCACCCGTTGCATCACAGGCACCCCCTCGCCGTAATTCCACATCCGCAACGTACCATCGTCGCTTACGGTGCAACATTCAGCGGCGGAGGGGTGCACGGCCAGACCCCACAATTCTCCTTCGCAATGACCCTGAGATTTAGAGGGGGTGGAAACACTACATACCATACCGGTCGAAAGTTTTGTCCGCAGCAAAGTCACCTGCGCAATCAAGCTGACGTGCCCTTCTTTGCTGATCTGCAGCAGTTCAGAATTGAGTGTGCCAACGATCACCTGAACAAACACAGCCTGAATATCAAGTTCACCCTGAATACCAAGGAAAATCAGGCAAACCAACTTTTCCCTGTCCCAAACAGGCCGACCGAATCGCGGGTCTGTCATTCAACAAAGTCGATTTCACGCGTCCATCCCCTTTCTCCTTCGTGATTTCGTACGCTTTGAGACAATTCTCAAATGTTTCATCCCACAGCGATACGACGCCGTCCTTGCCACCCGTGATGAAACCCTGAATCAGGGCGAAGGCGGTAACTTGAATTTTGGGATTGCATTTTGCAATCAAGGCAGAATGAATTGCTGGTGAGCGACAGCAGAAATATTTCTGTGCGTGTGTTGCACGTCGCTCAATGCTATTGTATATTTTTTACTCCGTCCAAAACAAGGCCTAATCTTCTTGTTTTCAATACTCAGAAACAAGGATACGCTTGGGCTGTATGGCTGTTTATCACCGTTATTATCGTGCCCATTATCAAAACTTTAACCTATTGTTGACCAAACAATCGATCAAACAGAAATATGTAAGACATCGCGTACCACATCGAGTGCTTTAATGCAATAGATCGCGCCTTTATGTCCTTCGACGGCACGAATGAGGGTGTGGTCCTTCCAGACATAGATCTTGCCAGACGCGGTGCCCGTGTAGCACAGGTCGGCTTGTTTGCCGAACTGCGCACAGAACATCGTCTCCTGCTTGCCGACGGAGCGGAATGTGCCGCGTTTTGAGGATAGAGAGCCGCCTGGAGAAATGTGGGAGTGCGTTGCGGAGGATTAGATCACAACGTGTGGGTCATCTGGTGCATTCGCACCGACGATGACCTGGTGCACCGCGCAGGTCGGAATCACAGCGCACAGGACTCGCACATTGAACGAAAAAGAAAGAAATCGGAAGACATACATATAAGCACTGAATGGGCCGCTGGTTTTAGGAACAGTAAAACTATATATCAAACAAGTGTCGCTGGCGGATTAATTATGTGTTGATACAAACCGCGAAAGAATCATGGAATTCTTACAGAATTATCTAATCGTGGCTTGGCAAGCAAGATTAACTTTTCCCCGTGCACTGGCTCTCTATCTCTCTCTATCTCTTTCTCCAAATTCAAAAATACGGAACTGCCGTTGTTTCAACTCACCATCACTATTTATCGTCCAGAACTTGATGTGTTTCTTTCCAACGCTGACCAATTGATTGTTGTCATGTGGATTGAACTGCAAATCGAACAATCGATCCTGATGGCCACGCGTGTCGATCAGGCGTTCGCCCTTGCGCCAATCCCAGACGATGATGCTGAAAATGTGACGGGATCGGACTGAAAATCGTGAAAGCTGTTCAAATTGGTGCGCCAACTATCCCGCTTCTGCCGTCGTCCCAAAGTTTGAATTAGTATTTGGAACCCACATCGATGTCGGCAAGATCGTTGCTGATGTTTCAAGCAAACAAAAACATTTTTAACCAAAAATCAACCCTCCCAGACCAACGTATGATAATTATCCAATCCGAGTGATGCCAACATTTTGCCGTCTTGCGCAAAATCAACGGCACAAACACCGTGCGTGTGACCACCTTTGAGAATCGATACGCTCTTCAGAGATTCGGGATCCCAAATGTGGATCGTGGGCTTCTTACCGACCTGTATATTCAAACAAAGGTACACGTACACAATGTACTGAGTATACAGTACGGGTAACTCGAATAGGCTGTGATGTTTCATGAGGAACACAAGTTGGCTACTTTTTCCATTTCGCCTGCGGCCAAACCATGTTTTCTCGCACTGATGATGCTCCGGTGCACCAATAATCGTGTCTCAGAGCAACTTGAAAGGTCGGTGGTGCGCCAGATCGTCGTCAGTATCAGAAAAAGTGACTTACAGAAACAAGAACGAGCGCAAAAATGAACCTGTCCAGTGGCGACCACTTCCTTCTCGTGATGAGACGTCAAACACAGAATGTCGTCCGTGTGACCGATGTAGAAACTTTGTGACGATTGAAACCCTGAATTTTCTAGATTTTGTTTTAGTGTCAGTTTTTTTCGGAAACTCGATAAAAATAGTAGCTGAAATAAATACATAATCGTGAAAGCACAAACGCCAACAATTGGCGGTCGAAAAACAATTCTCTGGGAATTTTTTGAGGTTTTTCACACATCTTTTGTGGTTTTACACAAAACGCCACGGCCTTGCAAGTTTTTGGACTTGTCGGGTTTATACATCAACACGTTCTAATTTTAATACTCCCTCAGACTAAGGCCCACCATTAGCATGTATTCCCAACTGGCTTTTGAACCGATACTCACTGTGGACACGAAGTCGCAGAAAACATAAAAAGTGAACACTGACTCGGTTCTACCAACCTTCTTCCAGCACAATACCAACAGCTGCGACGTGGTAGACTAACTTGCCACTCGGTGTGGTCGCTATGTTGTTGTGACAGTCGTAACCTCGATAGCTAGAAAACAAAATCACACATCAAAGTTGGTTAGTTTTGTGAAAATTGGACATTTCCAGTGTGAAGCATGCTACAAGACGATCTGAGACTTTATGTCGACGAGATCAAAAATTTATCAAATTAAGTCAAGAAACATATCAAAAATTTTCCCAAGTAATACGTTGTACAAGGGGTTCAATCCACCGCTGTTGTCTATCATGGCAAGATTAGCCTTAAAGTTTAAAAAAAATATTCAAAACTATCAGACTCACCCAAAAACATGCGTCAGTTTGAGGCTGGTATCCGGTGCATGTCCCCTTGTCTGTCCGTCCTTCTTCAATTCCGCCCTGATCGTTTCGCGATGGCGTCGTTTAGCGCGATGTTTCGACGGTTTGGCACGAGCGTATCTGCAAATGAGAGAAACATCAGCATGACACCGTTTTCATTTCCGAATGGTGTGATTACGGGTCTTCACGCAGCAGTGTGTGTGTGTGTGCTGGGCGCAGGATACAACACAGACATCGTGTGGAAAACCACACATCTTGCGTGATTTTTTGCAGCAGTGGCATGCTTTATTATGACGAAGAGTTATTAGGCATTTCGTTAGTTCTTCGCTTTTGCGAAGTAAAACTACATTTTTCTGGCAGATTAATGTGTGATATAATACCACACACTAAAAAAAAGACCAGATTCTACAAATACAGCGTAAAAAGCTACATGTTCTTGCCACAGAGTATCTATGTACCTTTTTGGAACGTTCTCCCTCTCCACATCACTGTCCACAGCTGAATCGTCCTCGCGATCCGACATCGTTGTGGACGAAATCGACTTCTTGATGGACGGATTAGGCAGGTGGAATTCTAAATTGAAGATAAAATGAGGTTCGACTGATGGATCCAGTGTAAGTGTCAGCAAATGAATATTCAAATATATATATTTTTAGACAATTTCTCAGTTTGGGAACATTTTTGACAAAAAATGCAAACATATGTGGCACTGGCACAATGCTGAACAGTGATAGACAGACAACATGTGGCTAAATTGCACATTTGTGCCCGAAAAGCAACCAGCCTAAATGATCTAATAAAATTGAGATCCCACAAGCTGGGACACGTTTCCTAGCAGGATATAAATGTACACGACATGTAGAAAGCGCCTACTTTTACGGCCTAATTGGCTTTTTACGGAATTTCATTGTATATATTTAGATCACAACCATGCATAGTCAGTTTCCTTGCTTGTATGCATGGAATCCCAGTTTGACAAAAATGGAATATAAGGCTGCTTGGGGGCAGAGCGTGCGCTGAAAACAGCCATGTGGGGATACATACACACAAGCGCAGGTATAGAGCCACGTTTGCTTCATCAGAGCAAAACGAAAGCCACCAAACAGCCCCATACCGTATGCGGCAGCTTGTTGTTTTTAAGGTAAATCGATTTGCGCATGAAGCACGCCCTTGTGCCTACCGTTTTTTCGAAAAAAAGTGCTCATGCTGCTATGCAAACAAAGTGGTGTGTGGCAGGTAGAAATGTGTAAAAAGTTTATTTTTTTGTAAAAATAATAATAATGCGTCCACCAGCAGTTCGAACACATTTTTGTGAAAACCTTCTTCCACGCAGCGCCCAAGAAAATGGCCACTTCTCCGTCAATGGACAGCAAAGAAAACAAGTAATGGAAGCAAAACAAACATGCCGTAGTGTTGGCGCTTGTCGATACCGAAAATTGTCATGGAAATTTCAGCTAGTTCCCACCAGATCCCATTTTAACGATGGGTACTCCCCAGGGGACAGGTAAGACATTGAAAAAACAATGAGACTCACATACTGGAAATCTGGAGGATCAGAAAAGCCAATGTGTGAAAGAGAACAACGTCAAACAAAGCGATGTTAGCGGGTGCTGATACGTTTTTGAAACGTGACCCCCTGGCAGGGGTATGAGGGCATACATGGCAAAATTGCCGTGTTGCCACTGTTTGTCCAGTGATGGGTGGAGGAACAAGAACAAAACATGAGCACTTGTGTAAAAATGTAAGAAGATGGCGTCTACAAAGTGAATAAAACAATTTTCGATGTTTTTGCCCGCAGTCGAGGCGTTATATTTTATAAAAACTTGAGGTTAGGCTGGTCGCCAGCCTAAAGTTGCAACTCAATCGGTAAACTGTGTGAGCCTGAGTGCACATTGTATATTAGTCTGTGGTATTGTACGCACACTTTGAGCAAAACTTTATTTGGCGGGGCAAACAAGTGTGGTAACATGAGTAGTAAACGATGTGCACAGCAAGTGTAATACAACATGCACTGATCAGACTTTATATGTTGTATGGGCCTCGAGGAGAACGGATTTGTACGCAGCACAGCAGAGTGACAACAAGTTGTGTGCGTGCTGCACACCACACGCACTAAAAGTGTCCATTTTGACATGCCACGCACAAAATTTTGTTCAGCAAGTTTTGACTCAACATCTATTCTTGTAGAAAAATGGAAAGAAAAAAAGCTGGTGTTTGTTTCTTGCTGTTCTGTTCTCTGAATTGATCCTATTGCGCACCTTTGCCCACCGTCCACTGCACAACTGCATCACCCACACTCAGCCACGTGAGCTCACGCGTGTCGCGCGTCCATCGTACGTTGTTCGCGTGCTGTGCGTGCACGTGACGTGTTGCCTTGAAAATCAGGGTGCGCGTCCTTTGTCAAGATTCTGCTGTTTTTGCTCAGTTCTTATTCGCGAGTATCGCTTTCTCACCGCCGAGGTCCCAATTTGCACCGGGAATTCTCCATAGAGCATCACATTGCCGTTTCTGTGCGCCGCTACCGTAACCCGACCACTATGGTGCACGTCCACTGCATTGATGTCGTCGTGCGTGCCATTCTTGCACCAGATTGACTGCAAATACTGTAGTGTACAAAGTCTGCGGTGATGTTTCAATTTTGCGTCAAATTTTTTTTTGCAACACCAAAACCACACAACGACCTTTGACATGTTCACTCAATGTTGACGTGTGAGTCGCCCAGAAATTGGGCTCCGATGAGGTGTGAGTCGAACACCTTGCATTTCTGAAAGTGGA